>JACCGJ010021448.1:0-84217 GCA_013407085.1 Atriophallophorus winterbourni | reverse complement strand
TTATTGTACCCAACGAACCGGAACACAATTCTCAGGGTATCACAGCATACATATCCAAAACACCCGTACGATAGACTCATCCCAAAACAGAACACGTAAGCGGCGCGATTATTAAATTCAAATTGTGTACATATTTACAAGTATCATTCTAACAAAACATATCACAAAATATGTAGGATTAATAAAATAAAATATATAATGATGAAAACACCATAAAACGAACAAACTGTATACTCCATATTGAAGTACCGAGTGCTCAACCGCATACGGTTGAAGAAAATCTTGGCGCGTGATTGTCTTTTAGCCACTGTAACGAAGCGTCATTTCTTCTGTATCTTTTGTAATTTGCGCCAATATTATCGTTTGCTTTCATATTGCACAACGTAGAAAAGGATGTCCAAGACTTTCTCCGTTCGTTTGTGAATGAGAATGGTAATGTTAGTTATTCTATTTTTATATTATATTAATCCAAAATACTTTTGTCTTGTCGAACTCTACGCCGCGCTCGTCGGAGTTTGTTTCCCATTTGGCAGCGAGGCGGACATCGTCTTCCAGCCAACCGGCTGCGCCTTCACACGAGGACCTGTGCACAATAATCCAGCGACCCAGCTTCGCATCAACTACGGGGCCTGTTCACAACTTTCTATTGTACTGCATGACTTTTACCACCTCCAGCTGTGAATCATTCCATACACCTTTGTATTCCGACTTCCGCAGTTCTCATTTGGTGTGTTTGCTATCATTGTGCTTGTTGTACACTGAAACTTTACCTCAACCACTACACCACCTTCAGCCATGTGTGGTTTGAACTTGAATTTGAACAAGAAAAGAATTTTGAAGGTCAACGTGAACGTTTGCTCCTTACGATATTTTGATATTGTTGTGGATATTGGATCTATTTCAAGATTATTACAAGAACTTTTATTCTATTTTCAACGGATTTGAACATGGTTACGACTCGTAAATCTGCAAAAGGAGATCATGCAGCACCGACTGCAAGGAAGCCTCAAGAGAATGGGGGCTCCGCTGCTCACTCTGAGGATTCTTGTCTGGTTTGTTCGAAACAGGTTGCCAATAACGCTAAAGCTGTTCAATGTGAAATTTGTCTAATGTGGATACATATTCGATGTGGTTCAATGAAGCCGGAGATGTATCGTTGGCTTCAGAAAAATTCATGCGATATCATTCGCACGATATGTAAGATATGCCTTCCACCGACTGGTTTCAAGCTCGCAAGTACTCAGCTTCCAGTTGACACGGCTTCTGCTAAGTCCCCTGAAGGTATTGATGGGAGTATTGTAAATAGTGGATCGTTCTCGAAGAAGGATAACCGCCACACATCTTGTGTACAACAAGTCTGCGTGCAATCTGAAGATGTACGCACCTTTGCGGAAGTGGCTTCCTCGTCTTTACTCGGTTCCAAAGACGGAATTAGTTTTGCCAGTAAAACGAACGTTCTTGAGGCCAAAGAGGTCCAGGAACCATCTAAGCTAGATAAATCTATAAAGAAGAAACACCAGAGCTTTACGACTGTTGAGAATAGACAATCCTGCGTCATTCTTCACAATGCACCGGAGCAAACAGGTGCTTTGGCGATAGACAGGGTTAAACAGAAACGCGAGTTCTTAAATTCTGCTCTTGCCCCCCTTTTCGACGAAGGTGAAAAGGGTGTAACGGTACGCACAGCGTTTCGTCTAGGCCGCAGGCCAGCGCCAGGAGATCGCCCAAGACCGTTAAAGATTGTGTTAGACTCTGTTGAGCAAGTGACCTTACTGCTAAAGAGGGGTTACAGGTTAAAGGGTAGTGAACTTCGAATCCTGCGTGATCTTTCTCCGGAAGATCGTGTGAAGATGCGAAAAGCTACTCACGAAATTAGCGAGCGCAGAGCCGCAGGTGAAACTAACTTGCGCATTGTGGATTTTCGGGTTGTGAGGATGAGGCCAAAAGTTCGTTGGCAACCTCTGACGATATGCACTCGGAGGGATCTGGATCTTTAAAAGTGATATATTTTAATGCGAGGAGCTTGAGAAACAAACTGGATGAACTCTGTGATCGGATTAGATGGGACCCTCCAGCGATCATTGCGGTGACGGAAACCTGGCTCTCACCTGAGCAGGATGATCCCGAGCTGGCCATACTTGGATATAGACTCTTTCGCTCGGATCGAACAGACGCTAAAATCGGGGGTGGGGTTGCCTTATATTTCCAACAACATATTTCCGTCGCAGTATTGGCTCGCTTCCAGCATTCTGCCGGTATGGCTGAGAGTATATCGTGCCGTATAAGGACTGCAGCTTCATTTGCCACGATAGGTGTCGTTTATCGTTCTCCCAATACTCAGGCAGATACTCTGATATCACAGATATGTCAGTATGGTAGATCCTCAAACTGCTTGATTATGGGGGATTTTAATGCTCCTAGTATTGATTGGACTTCGCTAGATGAAGGTTCTGGGTCATTCGAGCGGGACTTATTGGACGCTGTGGTTGATGTGGGCCTCGTGCAGCACGTTTCCAATCCGACCAGAGTAGGCCCTACTGGGTGTGAGTCCATTTTGGACTTGGTATTCACTCCCACGCAGTCCGATATTACTCAGCTTCGGACTGAAGCTCCATTAGGCTGCAGTGACCATGCCACCTTAAGTTTAATGTGGAAACGCAACACTGGCTGGTTACCAGATCCAATTCCCAGAAGGAATTTTTGGAAGGCAGACGCGGGTAGGTTACGGGATGTTGCTTCATCTCTCGATTGGTCTTTCGATCAAGCAGCCGATGTTGAAGATTGTTGGCTGGTGATCCGTAATAACATTTTGACAGTTATTGAAGTGGCTGTTCCGTTGTCCACACGTCGTCGTAAGGCGAAAGGTCCACCTTGGTTTGATAAGGAGATAAGGAAACTTTTGCGGCAACGTCAAAAGCTCTGGTCGATATTCGTAAGTCGGAAAACGCCACTGACTATGACAATTATCGGCAAGCTAGAAACCTTTGTACGGCATTAAAACGCAGGAAACGTATGTTGTACGAGCAGCGATTGGTTGACGAGTCTACTTGTGCACCAAAACGGCTATTCGCATACATTCGACGCCGCACAAAGGCGTCGCCATATATTCCTAATTTGATAGATACTAATGGGGTAGACATAACTGAGGATGGTTTGAAAGCTGAAGCCATGGCTAAGCAGTATGCCTCCGTGTACTGTCTGGAAGACAGTGATCCTCCTTCTGTCTCTAATAACAGTGAGGTGCTGTCTGATCTTGATGTAGATGTAGAGACTGTTAGACACCTGTTGGAACAGTTGGACACACAATCCGCGCCAGGACCAGACGGTATTCATCCGTTGGTTTTACGAGCACTATCAGAAGTGTTGTGCGTTCCGCTGGCCAGGTTGTTTACAAAATCTGTAACATTAGGGGTCTTGCCACAAGAATGGAAACAGGGTATTATTAAACCTATGTGTAAGAGTGGGGACCCCAGTAATCCTGCTAATTACAGGCCGGTCACATTGACTTCTGTGATCGGTAAAATTTTAGAGAAGCTGATCAAAAGGAAATTAGAGCACTTTCTTCTGGAGTGTGGGCGTTGGTGTCCACAACAACATGGATTCACCAAAAATCGCTCATGCGTAAGTAATCTGCTCCTGGCGCGAGAAAGTTGGTGTGCTTTGACTGATTCGGGTCAAGAGGTCGATGTCATTTTTATCGACGTCAGTAAGGCGTTTGACCGCGTGCCCCACCGCCGATTGCTCGTCAAGCTGGAGGGTTTGGGTATGCAGCGTTGTCTACTAAAATGGATCGAGGCATTCATCTCAGGGCGGTCAAACAATGATAATAATAATTTATATTCTTGGATATCCAAGGCATGTAATACATGATCGGTTTATCGAAATTGGAACAGCAAAAGAAAAAATATAACGGTGCAAATGACCGAAGTGAGCGGGATTTTTAAACATTTTTTCCGTTCAATAATGGAAACGAATATACAGAAAGTAAGAAAAAAATCTTCATGTCTAATAACAATGAGATTTCATTTAAATTTTGTCAGAAGTTACGAATTGAAAGGATGGGGAAACATGGAGAACAAAAATGGAAGGTAATTATGGAAAATGTGAAGTGAATTGTAATAAATTGTCATAAAAAATTGATAAATAAATTATATATGTATCAATTTATGCTTTTTTTACGGAGAGATTGGTTGAGAGGATGGAAAAGTGAACATAAATCCATCAGAATAAGAAAATCTAAGAAATTCTAGGGGATGAAAGAGGGTGTGGTTAAAAGCATGGGAGTAGGGTACGCTGTGTACTCCAATACTCTTGAAGAATTGTAGACGATTCGAGCCAAAATGTGTTCACCAGCCGGGTTTTCGTTATCTGCAGGAGAGTGAATCGCAAATGGAACAAATCTCGGGCGGATGGATTTCGAGCCAGTTTCACTGATGGTTCGGTATTCGAAGACACTGGAATATAATGAAAGATATTCTCTTCACCATCATGGTGAGAGGTCATCAAAGTAAAATAGTTCATCATTTGAAAAATGAGAATGTACATTAAAACATAATGTTTTTCAGGTTTTTTTTACTTTTTTTATTTTTTGGTAGATTTTATTGTTTTGCAAGTTTGGATAAAAATGTGACATTTATAAGATATATACATAATGGTGTATAGAAAATGTCATGGAAGGCAATGTGACAAATAGAAAAATGTGATGCAAGTCCCAACCTATGACGAGACATGCATAGACCCTATGTAACCTGACACTACAGCAGCGTTATAAATAGCTATTCAGAAAAATAATTTTTTTAGATGTTTCTATTTTTTAGAGACATTTGTTTACGATAGAAACCTGAATTGAAACGATAAGGATAACTGCACGTGGGCTAAGATACTGTCAGGTTGCCAAGGCCTAGACAGATATAAGATGGGGAATAGAAATAGATGTAACATACATAGACCCTAAGTAACCTGACTAAGATACTGTCAGGTTGCCCAGGCCTAGACAGGTATGAAATGGGGAATAGAAATAGATGTAACATACATAGACCCTAAGTAACCTGACTAAAGAGATACAAAAAGTAAAGGTACATATAATACTAGTCCCAGGTTTTGATGAATGTATGAAAGCACAAGCCCGATCCAGGCAAAGTGCCGCACAGTCAGAGACTGCACATGGGCTAAGATAGTGTCAGGTTGCCCAGGCCTAGACAGATATGAGGGAAGAGTAGAAATAGATGAAACATACATAGACACTAAGTAACATGACACTTAATAATACCATGTATTTCGGACATTGTGAACAGTTCTATACGTGTGCTAGTGTACAAAATACGTACAACTGGTTCAATAACCAGGAATACCGTGACAAAATATATTGTCTATAGAAGTGTTTATTTTGAGAATTTCGCATAGCGATGGAGCAGTAAGAGAATCTACGAGTGTTTTAAATTTACCTGCAGATGTGCACATGCGGAAATGAAGTGGAAGAGAATTCCAAAGATGCGCATACCTAATTAAAAAGAAATTTTGTCGAACTTTAGTGCGAGTAAGGGGAATATGTAATAGCCTCATTCGGTTACGTCGTACAGAACGATTGCAATCTTGGAAGCGCATGGTAGATCTAAGCTTAACTTGGTGCTCTGTGATGATTCGGAAGAAAAGAAAAAGATTAAGGCGAATTCTGCGTAACCATAGCGGGTCAATGTCTAGTAGATTGCATCTTACTTTATAAGGTGAAGGATTAGAGTAGCCTAACATGATTTTGCTAATTCTACGTTGAAGGCTTTCTAAGGAGAATACAGTCACGCCTAGCGATGTGAGAGTAGGCTATATTACAGTAATCAAGAAGTGGTAATACTTTCATTTTATATAGACTTAGTCTACTTTCACGAAGGAGGAATTTTTGATTTATGAAACCAAAATTCTGTCTAGCTCTTGCTATGAGAAATCTTACTTGTTCGTTGGAATTGAGAGATGAAGAATATCTAAATCCTAAGTCTTTGATTTCGTTAGAAGGTGCGAGTGGTGTATTGTTGAGAATAATACTACCGGGGGGTATTGAGCAGCGTATACCCATGAATTGCGTCTTCAGAGCTGAGAATTCTAAACCCCATTGTGAGCCTCAACTTGAAAGGGTTGAAAGATCGTCGTTGAGAGAGTCTATAGCCTGTGATACCTCTATGGCTGGAAAAGCTGAAACAAGTTTAATATCATCCGCAAAGATAAAAAGCTTTGAGTTTTTTACGAAATCCTGCACATCATTAATATATATAAGAAAAAGGAGGGGACCTAGTACGCTACCCTGAATGACTCCACTTGGTATAGGTTGTGTTTCAGAGGATATGCCATTAACGGAAACGGAGAAGGTGCGATCAGAAAGATATGAGCAGAACCAATTAAATAGGGATCCGGAAATCCCAAGTGATGATAATTTTCGAAGAAGAAGAGAATGAGGAACCTTATCAAATGCTTTGGTAATGTCTAAGAAAACTGTCAGTACAGCTAATCCATGATCTATGGAGGCCGTTATATGGTCCAAATATTCCAGCTGACAGGTAATGCAGGACTTTTGATTTAAAAAGCCATGTTGGAATGGAGAGAAAGCGTTTGGGCCCAAGTAAGCTATTAATGCGTTCTTGATCAACTTTTCGAATAGCCTAGAGAGAAAAGGTGTGTGATTAATTGGGCGATAATTAGTGACGATGTGCAAATTCCCTGTTTTAAACCGAGGTACAATGACAGAATGTTTCCATTCGAGAGGAAAAATACCAGATTTAATAGAAAGATTAAACAGGTTTAATAAAATTAATGGTATATCATCCGTATTTAGTTGCAAGATTGCTGGAACAAAGCCCACAATATCAGGCTTGTAAGAAGCTTTGCTTCGCCGACACATTGAGCTAACTTCTTGTAAACTAAAGGAGATGGAATCCATACACATTGAATTAATATTTTGATTTGGGAGTACAGGGTATACGCTGGTATTGAATGACTGACTAAAATAGTTCAGAAAAAGCTTACTTATTGCTAAAGAGTCTGATGTTGATGATTCCCTACCATCATCGTTGAACAGAAGTGTAGAAATTTCATGTTTACTTAGATTATATCGAGATCTCGTCAGACTGTTCAAAGACTTGGTCTTCGAAGCACTGTTCAGGGCCATTCTTTCTTGATTCTCGATGAATTGTAATTTGATTGTTGTAAAAGAGCTAAGAAGTTCCTTGAGACGTAAAAATGAATAAAAGTCTGGTGTGTGGTTGACAAAAGCAGAAAGACGGGCTATCTTTTTTTCAAGAAGTTTTATTTTATCAAGTTTAATAGGTTTAGTCTTTCGATGAAGTGATGCAGTTACAAGACATCTAGAGAGATTTTTATGAAATATGGAAGAGATAAGATTAAAATCTGGAGATATAAAGAAGTCAGTCCAATCAGAGTTTCTGATTAGAGTCGAAAACTTTATCCGATCAATATAAAGACAATCATTATCTGTGCTGATGGATGTCCGAGTTTCATGAAGATGAAGTTGGCACATAACCATTTTATGATCACAACCAAGAAGGGGCGGTATGACTTGCACATTACTAGGATTAGGACCCAATGTGAAAATAAGGTCTAGAAGGCTTGATTGCCTTGTAGGTTTATCTACTGCTTGAGTGTAACCTAGTAAGCTGATTGCTTCGGAAAAAGAGGAAAATTTTCTAGATAGATGGGGGGAATTCCAGCATGTATAAGGCATGTTAAAATCACCAGCTATAAGTTTATTTTTATGAGGGGTCAGAGAAACTTCAATAAAAGCATTTTTTATCTTATCAAGATTATGTGAAGATGGAGGAGGTGGGTTGTAAATACAACCGAAAAGGGCGTCCAGTGAAGGTATATCGATCCATACCGAATCACCAATATCATCCAGTGTAGAAGAAGAATAAAGTTTTGCCGGGATATCCTTAGTAATATATATGATGCAACCACCACCACGAGTGGAGCACCGATTTTTACGAAAAATATTATAATTTGGGAGGAAAAGGAGTGCGTCTGCATCTTCATCAGTCGTCCAAGTTTCAGTGATTAAGACTACATCAGTCGGGTTAGTAGATAGGAAAAATTGAAGATCAGACATTTTAGAAGTAATGGATCTCGCGTTAAATAGAAGGATGCGGATAGGGGAAGTAGAAAGAGGTGTATTAATGATAGGGGCCGGAGATTTGAAACTAGATTGCACTACATCGTGTAGATGGGTGGAAACACAAGGGGAAAATTTGAAGGTTGGAAATGGTCTGGGTAAAACTGGGTGGGGGCGTATGATGGATATATTTGTGGAGCAGGGTGTGGCCAAGTGGAAATTCTATGGGCGTTTGTTTGTGGTGGCTTAAAAGTTTGAGGGTTGGGATAAATATAAGGAAAGTTAAAGTTCCTATTTAGTCTAAGGTTTTGTGGATTTTCACCATGCTGCATAGAGTGAGGGTAGGACCACGATGCAGAATTAAGACGACCGTAAGGTGAAGGACCATAATAATTAAAGGTGGGAGCGTGTATAGGTAATTGGTGAAAATTTTTTCTTGAATAACTAGAATTACTCTTTTTAAAAGAGCCATTCGTATGAGGCCTAATAATTGGCGCTTGGTTGAGGAGAGGAGCTATTGCTCTAAATGTTGGAAGCTTAGCTTTTTTGTTATCCTTAATAATTGGGCGAGGGACAGTTTGTGGATCAACGATTACCTGGGGTGTAGCAGGTGATCCGACGTCTAAGCTGATAGATACATTTTCAGTCAGGACACTTATGTCAGTGAGGTTAGAAGTCTTGTTGCTACAAGATGGGGATTGGGTGCTTTCCGTCGCGGGCTTGGGAATTTTGCGGGTGAACTTACGTTGTAGGGGTGTGTTGTCACGTTTAAGCAACACATTCGAGAATCGAGGAAGTGAAGCTAGAACATGCTTGTTTTTTAGGATGTGAGAAGCATATTCTTCGTTAATAAATTTGATAAGGATTGGGGTGCGTCTAGCAATTGACGATTTACGAAGCCTAATGAGTGTCGCTGAGTCAGCCGGAAGGCCGTAATGAGAGAGGATTGACCGTTTGAGTTCATCCAACGGGTATTTATCGTCTATATTCAGAAGGATTATGTTCTTAGCTCTAATTCTCCGTTGCTCTATTTCCGAGGTTAGAGATTCAACGAAGCGTCCCGTGCGCTGAAGCAGATCATAGTCAAGATTATAGTTGGGGTCAAGAAGAATTGCCAATGGTTCTAGTACCTTGAAAAGGCGCGATATACTGTTCACTTTATCAACCATGGTTTCAAAATTAGTCTCCAAATTGTGTAATTTAGAGAGTAGAGTCGACATATTAGAGTCTAGTACGACTGAACATTTATTCGATCGTGGAGTGACACGTTGTGTGTTTCGAGATGTTTTCAAGTATTTAGAGAGAACCATATTTAGCGAATGAACGTATGAATCAATATATGCGATAGAGAGAACAAAGAAACTTGCCGAGTTTCAAACTGCCCGCGAAATGTCACACAGTAATGACTGTTAGACACCTGTTGGAAAAGTTAGACACACAATCCGCGCCAGGACCAGACGGTATTCATCCGTTGGTTTTACGAGCACTATCAGAAGTGTTGTGCGTTCCGCTGGCCAGGTTGTTTACAAAATCTGTAACATTAGGGGTCTTGCCACAAGAATGGAAACAGGGTATTATTAAACCTATGTTTAAGAGTGGGGACCCCAGTAATCCTGCTAATTACAGGCCGGTCACATTGACTTCTGTGATCGGTAAAATTTTAGAGAAGCTGATCAAAAGGAAATTAGAGCACTTTCTTTTGGAGTGTGGGCGTTGGTGTCCACAACAACATGGATTCACCAAAAATCGCTCATGCGTAAGTAATCTGCTCCTGGCGCGAGAAAGTTGGTGTGCTTTGACTGATTCTGGTCAAGAGGTCGATGTCATTTTTATCGACTTCAGTAAGGCGTTTGACCGCGTGCCCCACCGCCGATTGCTCGTCAAGCTGGAGGGTTTGGGTATTCAGGGTTGTCTACTAAAATGGATCGAGGCATTCATCTCAGGGCGGTCAAACCGTGTCGAGGTGAATGGAGTTTTGTCTTCAGAGATGATAGCAGGCTCCGGAGTGCCGCAGGGATCTGTCCTTGGCCCATTGCTATTCAAAGTTTTCGTGAATGATATTCCGGACGCGGTAGCGATCGATTGTCTTTTATTCGCGGATGATCTGAAACTGTGGGCCTCTGTCAGTTCCTGCGATGGCCACAAGCAACTGCAACAAGCAGTTGATGACTTAGTCAGTTGGACACATCGCTGGTCACTGCCTATCAATGAGGACAAGACAGTGGTCATGCGCATAAACTCCGATGACACTGGTGGTGAATACTTTATTGGAGGTAAGCCTATTAGAGCGGTGACGGTCGAAAAAGACTTAGGGATTCTGGTTATGGATTCCTTGAAGTCGAAGGCTGACACTTGTCGGAGAATAGGCAGCGCTACCAGGATGCTCTGGGCGATTCGGCGTTCCTTTGCGTCCATTACCCCGCAAATGTTCCAGACACTTTTCTCTGTGTACATTCGTCCTCTGTTGGAATATGGGCTACCTGTTGCATTTCCTCAGTCCAAAGGCGAATGCGACTCCTTGGAGAGGGTACAAAGGAGGGGCACTAAGATGGTTTGTGGAATGCGCCAACTGGCGTACGAGGATAGGAGGAGCTTGCTGAAACTCTACCCCCTAGAGCTTCGAAGGAAAAGATATGACCTGCTCCTGACACGCCGTATTCTTCTCGGTCAATACGGAGACGAGTTACTCCAGTTCTTGCGATTAGTAGATGAGTCGAGGACTCGTGGACAAGACTTTAAGTTGCAGAAGCCTAGAAGGCTGAAGCTGAGTAATGCGAGCACGCTATCCACGCGGGTGTTGAACACTTGGAACTCCCTATCGAAAGAGCTCCCGTCTCTACCATCTGAACAGCTATTAAACAGCGCGTTGGATCAGCATTTGTTGAGACGGATGGACTTGAATTCAAGGTCAACGTGGAATTTCGCTCCGTCATTTTTATAACATTTTTTTTGATTTAAGTTTTCAACATTACATTACTGACAATGGTTCTCCGTGGCTCAAAAACTGTTCGTCGTAACTCTTCAACTACATCAAATCAACCAATTACTCGTAAGAAATCTCAAGAATCCAAAAGCTCACCGGGACTTGCCGTTTGCGGTGAAACCGGATGTTCAACTTCGGTTTTAGAAGGAATAGAATGCAGCATTTGTTGTTCCTGGTTTCATTCTGGTTGCTCAGGTTTGACGCCTGCTGATTTCATTGCCCACCAAAAAAATTCAACTATGCTCTGGTTTTGCAAAGCCTGTACAGACAACCCCATTGTCCGTTTTCTGCATAAACTGTTAGCTCAACAATCGAAAAAAATAGCATCCCTTGAAAAGCGACTGAGCCAAGTAGAGGGAATAAATGTTTCTTCAAATTCTCAACCGTTGCAGATTAAAAAAATCGCACCTCATCCCGTTCCCACATTCGCGTCGTTAGTCGCGGGAAACACACCAGCAACCGAAAAGCGACTGAGCCAAGTAGAGGGAATAAATGTTTCTTCAAATTCTCAACCGTTGCAGATTGAAAAAATCGCACCTCATCCCGTTCCCACATTCGCGTCGTTAGTCGCGGGAAACACACCAGCAACCGAAAGTGATGTTCCTCTTTCTACAGAGGAATTCACTAAGGTGATGTCATCAGCTAGGAAGCCAGTTGCTTCTAAGAATTTCCCTTGTCAGTCTGATTCATTGACACTAATATGTTCTAATGTGCCGGAAACAACGTCTCCCTGCTTTAAAACTCGTCAGCAAGCTGACACACAGCAATGGCGTGCACTATGCGATACCCTTCACGCGTCGGCTGATCCAGTGAGTTTAGTACGTTTGTCACGTCATCCAAACTCACCTCATTTTGGCGAACCGAGACTGCTACGAGTAACGCTAAAGGCAATGGAAGATATCGAAAATGTCTTGCTTGCCGCTCACACCTTGAACCGGGGGTCATCTGCAATTCGTATACATCCGGACATTCCCTGGAGTGAACGTCGACTGAAAAAGCAGCCATCGTATAATTGGAAAGAAGCCAGTGACAAAAAAAGTATCTTTCTCTATGGCGTTCCGGAACTCGTAGATGACGATGCCGCTAAATCTGCGACCCACGACTGTGATCAGTGGCGTTTTATTCAGTCGCAAAGCAGAATTTCCGGTACTCTTACTACTGCCGTCAAACGCTTACCGAATTCGCTCAGTTACAAGGGCCAGGGTCCAAGGATATTGAAAATTACTTTTCATTCTGAAGATATGGTTCACACTGCTCTACAGGCGTGGTACCAATTTAAACACCTAGCCCCCGCTGAAATTCGCTTGCGAGCGGCTGCTGACAAGCCAAAACCCAAGCATCCTATAACCACAGCGGTACCCCCCTCCCCTGACGTATCTGCACCATTCTCAAAAAACCTCCAACAGCCGACTACTTCAGAGTCGGCACAATAATTCCCCACGATGCGGATCCCTGTCTTTCAAGAGAAAGTCTGAATTGTTTATACACAAACGCTCAAGGTCTCATCAGCAAACTCCCAGAATTGCGTACTCGGCATGCTTCTCACCCCTTTGATCTCATTGCTATTACGGAGACTTGGTTGTCGGATTCTGTAACAGACGCGGAAATTTCACTCACTGGAATGTCAGTCATTCGTAACGATCGTCCAACCAAAGGCGGCGGGGTTCTCTTATATTTTGCATCCTCATTTATTTGTGAACCTCTATCTCCTCACTGCTTACCTCTTGTAGACTCACTTTGGTGTCGTATTCATCTCAAAAAGCAGGATTATGTTCTCCTGGGTGTCGTTTACCGCCCTCCGCAAAACGATCCTGATGCTGATAGGAAACTTATTGAGTCCATGCGACATGCTTTATCTTTAAAATACAGTCATGTATTACTGATGGGAGACTTTAATTCGCCTAGTTTATCAACAATACATGCAAGTGATTTCTTTGCAACGGAACTTGATGGACTTATATCAACCCACCCGCTATATAACCATGTGCGCGAACCTACAAGATTCCGTGGAGGAGATGTACCTTCTCTCCTGGATTTGCTGCTAACCAATGAAGAGCTGATGATTGAAGAAACACACATTGAACCACCGCTTGGGAAAAGTGATCATGTTGTCCTAACGTTCTGTTACACTTGTTATGCGAGCTATCCAGTTCAAACGTCTGCTAAAATCAAGACTGTAACAAATTATAATACTTTTCGACACATCATGTCAGCTAACACTTTTGATTTTTTGCTTAATGACACTCCTACAGCGACTTGGACGGAATTTGTAACAAGATGGCACTTGCTTCTGAGCCATTCTTCTGTGGCTAAGACAATTCCCTTAAAATCGAAACCTCACAATTCTTTCGTACGCAGTAGAACACGCAAATGGATGTGTTATAGAAACGCTGCATGGAATCGCTTCAAAGTGAGTCAATTGCTATCCGATTGGGAGTGCTACCGGCATTTTCGTAATTATTGTACTACACTGGTACGCCAAGACAAGCTGCACCACCAGACTTTCCTTGCAAACCGGTTTGCGTGTAACCCAAAGTCACTATATAAGTATGTCAACGAGCAGCAACAGGTTCGCTCTGGTATCCCGCCACTACAAACTGATGAAGGTCCGACCACAAGTATGAAGGAGGCCGCAAATGCCTTGAGAGCGCATTTCATGCCAATCTTCCGCAATTCGGCAAAAGAGTTACCGCTATTTTTGCAGCCTGATCCCCCCTTCCATATTTCATCGGTTACATTTACTGCTGCCCGAGTAAAAAAGCAGATATTGCTGCTTCGTGCAAATTCTTCTGCAGGAATCGATCAAATCACGCCAAAGGCGGTACAAGCAGTCGCTGATGCCATTTCTGAACCTCTTGCGTTGTATTTTCAGCGCTTATTAGACACGGTTGCAGTGCCAGACGGTTGGAAGGAAGGAATAATAACTCCAATATTCAAAGGAGGTAACCGCAGTGACGCAGGGAATTATCGGCCAGTTACATTAACTCCGGTGCTGTCCAAAATTATGGAGTCGATCATTGCAGAAGATATAATGAGCGCATTCGAATACTCGGGTCTGATCACTAGTGAGCAGCATGGATTTCGCCGTGGTCATTCATGCACTTCAAATTTACTCCTAGCTAGAGACAGTTGGACCAGATCAGTCAACCATGGATACGGAGTGGACGTTATCTACCTTGATTTTTCTAAGGCTTTTGACAGAGTTCACCACGCGGTACTTATTCATAAGCTACGTACTCTTGGAATTGGCCCTCCACTCTTGACATGGATAGCTGCATTTCTGTCCTCCAGGACTCTTCGTGTGCGGGTGCGTGAGACGCTTTCCGAGACCTTCCCTACTGAATGTGGAGTACCCCAAGGATCGGTTCTTGGACCAAGACTTTTTCTTTTATTCGTCAATGACATCGGCAAACAAGTGACATCCCCATTTCTAATGTTTGCTGATGACATCAAAATATGGCGCGAGCTTTCTTGCCCAAACGCTATTAGCGAGTTGCAGTCTGATTTAAATTCCCTTCACGCCTGGTCGGTAGCGAACCATTTACCGTTCAATGCTGAAAAATGTCATGTACTTCGCATCCGAAAAGAGGGTAACCCCATTTATACCCTGGGTGATGTCCAGCTCCTCGCTAGTCGACAAGAGAGAGACCTTGGTGTGTTAGTTCAGAACGACCTCGGATGTTCGGCTCAATGTATCAAGGCATCACGTGTGGCGAATCGAAACGTTGGTCTACTGAAGCGAGCTCTCGGTCGGTTTGACATACGCTTCTTTCCAGCCCTCCTAAATTCGTACGTTCGCCCTCATTTGGAGTATGCGGTTTCCGTCTGGCATCCGTGGCTGAAGCGTGACGAACTTGTACTTGAGCGGCCTCAACGCCATGCCACGAGACTGGTAAAGGGGCTTGAGTGTTATACTTACGAAGATCGTCTCACTGCACTAAACCTATTTTCATCCAAGTACCGTCGAATCCGTGGCGACTTGATACTGGCGTACAGGATACTCACTGAAGAATGCCATCCCTGTAAAGAACTGCTTGTGCTTGCTACCGGCAATCGTACGCGTGGGCATCATTTAAAAATCGCCCATCAACAAAGCAGGTTGGACTGTCGTAAACACTTTTTTGCCGTTCGTGTTGCACAAACCTGGAACAGTCTACCACTTTTTGTTGTGTCTGCCCCTTCCCTTTCTGTTTTTAAAGACCGTTTAGATATGCACTTGTTTCATTTGCTTCATAACGTTTGAAAAGCTATAACTTTTTATAACTTTCTATACTCTATGATACTGCACTTTTTTCCGATTTTCAGCGCACAAACTGCTTTCAACTGGAAGTATCAACCAAAGTTTTGTGGTGCTCGCATCCCCATCCCTTACAGTATCAACGTTTTTCTTCATTCGGACCTTAATTTTAACCCTGAACTTTCGAATCCATGTGTACAACATCCTGTGGTTTTCTTTTAAGCTTGTCGCTTTTTTACCACAATATACTATTGACTATTGACCATTGACTTGATCCCCGGAGTGATATAGTGGTGTTCCTCTACTCTCAGGGTTTGCCTTGTCAGCAGAAGTCACCCATGTCTATTACTGTGATGAAGCTCAAACGGGATTTTATCCCTTCTGCTTTCGATTCAGAAGAAGAAGAAGAAGAAGAACTACCGTCGAAGGAAATCTGAACGTGTGATTGGCTTTTAGAAATGACCTTCGATAGCGGTATTATCAAATGTGGAGAATATTTTTCACGAAAATGAAAATCATCATGCATTTATAAGACACACCATACACGTGCTCTTTGCACTCAACTGGTAGAGAAAGTTAAATAACGATTGCATTTCATGAAAATTGACGCACATTATACAATAAAAAACTTAAAAAAACGTAATATTACATTTTCATCTCATATCTGTCTAGCCTTATGCAACCTGACAGCATCTTAGCCCACATGCAGTCTATGACTGTGCTGCACTTTGCCTCGACTAGTCTATTGATTTCATACATTATAGATTGTTCACGCATATTATTGAATTGTTTCCTGAATGGATGACCTCTCACGGTGCTGGTGAAGAGAACCCCTACCTTACTTTCCAGATATCAAGAAAGAAGAACGTGTGAAACGTGCGAACTGTATACCCAATATCGAAGTGCTGGGTGCTCAACCGCATACTGTCGAAGGAAATCTGGGCGCGTGATTATCTTTTAGCCACCTTCAGCCCTGTGCAACTTGAACTGGAACCGTGGTAGTGCTGTTCATACCAGATGTGTGCAGACAGTACGAAACCGGTCGTGAGTGTGATACAGATGGATGCAATGAAGTATCATAGTGTTCAACATTGTTAAGAAAAACTTCTCAAATATGAATTAATGAAATTTCATCCCATCTCTATAAAAATGAGATGAGAAAGGTCCATTGGACTAAAAAATTTTATCGAAGGAATAGAATTTAGCTGTAGTGGATAGTGAGGAATGAATCGCTAGGCTGTGTTCCTGTTATATCCACATACACCATTGAATCCGAGGTACCCAGAGAAGAACGAAAACCGCGTGGAGAAGGAGTATATTATTATTAATGTTTGTGCTGACTATGTACAAATGGTATTTAACAGACAAATAATGTTAATTAGGTTAACGAACACAAGATCAATAAAATGTAGGCGATAACGATAAAAAATCAATAGATTAATATAGCGCTATCGTTAATCGAAATGAAACGATAATGTCTAAGCTAAGAAATTAAGGTTATACAAAACATAAAACTGTACAAATCAGTACATATCATCTGTTCTTCCTATTTTCATTCTTGTTGTTCACGTTTGACTTCTGTTCTCTTAACTGAACTCCAAAATGCAAGTAAACTTTGGTTTTTGAAGTTTGTTTATAAAATCTAACTTTCCTTTTTTCTCAGCCCTGGTTTTGGGAAATTCTCTGTGTTATTATATTATTATATTTGCACAATCTGATACAGATATAGTGCCGTTCAACATAAACAATGAGATGTACAAAGCGAGAAGGGGGGTACAAAGCGTTGTCATCGGCATCGTCGGTGTAGGCAACCGGGTAGTATCATGCCTACGTTCAACGATGTCTCTCAGTGTTAACGCCACACAGCGTGTTAAGGATTTGGGAGCACTTGTCAGGACTGACTTCAAATGGGAGGACCAATGCGCCGCCGCAGCTCAACGTGCTCGCAAAATGCTCTTTCGGCTAAGATCCATGTTATTCAGCAGAAGACCCGATGTGTTCCTGCCCTTTTACAAAGCATTAGTTCGGGCGCATTTAGAATATTGTGTTCAGGCGTGGTGCCCTTACTACATGAAGGACATCGTTCGAATCGAAAGCGTACAGCGTCTCGCAACTCGCACGATTGCGGGTCAATGAGGGAAACCTTACGCTGCACACATGAAGAACCTAGAACTTTTCTCACTTACGCGCCGTCGTTTGAGATGCGACTTAATTGAAACCTTTAGGATCTTGAACGGGTTAAGCGGCGTTATCATAAACGACTTCTTTGCCTTAATTCCCAAGCCAGGCACCAGCGGGCATTCACTCAAATGTGCTAAGGAGCGGTGTCGACTAGACTACCTGCAAAACGTTTTCAGCCCCAGGATGGCAAATTTCTGGAACCGGCTTCCAAAAGAACTTATATCCTGCAGTTCTGTCACGAGTTTTAAGGATGGTTTCGACCGCATTTGGGGTAAGCTTTTTCCTGAGTACTCCCACTAATTGCTATACAAGATTAGCTAGTTCACCATTTTCAGCATTATCTGGTAAATAAAGTAAAGGGTTCTGTTTTTTAATACACAACTCTTCTTTAGCTGACGTCTCACCGTACTGGTGGAGAGAAATTTCTTTTAATTTTTCCAGATTCATTCAGAACAACGTGCTTCCTAAATACAACCCGGATAATCTCGGCTTCGCGATCGTCGAGGACATCCAACGCACAACGTGGAAAAACGTTTTGGCTCAGGTGGTTACTTATCTGCAGCTTTTCACCTAAAGAAATTCTGAACGCTCGATTGGCTAGTTATCCAGTAACTGTCCTGTCCAACTGAACTGAACTGATCAACAGTCTAAGAAAATAGCATCTCTCGGAAACCGACTGTACCGTTTAGACAAAAACATGTTTCTCCATCTACTCGTCGACAATCCGGGTTAAAAGTTGTTGTTTATCCGGTTCCGACGTTGAAGCCTACTTTTGCCTCGTTAGTCATGGGAATCTCCTCGTAACTGAAAAACCAATGAATGGTCGTTCGTCTTCAAATAAATCCTTAAAAGTGATATCTTCAACTCGAAAGCTTGCTCCTTTAAACACGATGTTAATTGTTATTTGTAAGAACATGCCCGAAGTTGACTTCCCGTGTTTAAGGACTCGCTTAGCCGGCGATTCACAAGGAAACATCCGTTAACTAATTAATGTCAGTGCGAATCCCTTGATTATGATACGCCTTTCGTGGTCTCCGAAATCCTCTCATGTTGGTGAACCGAAACTTTTACGTGTCACTTTTCAGCCACCTGTGGCCACTGAATTTGTATTACTATCAGCACACCTACTGAATACCGTTATGTAACCCATTCGCATATTTCCCTCGGACAGAACGTCAAGCAAAGAAAAAGCCAACTCACAATTGTAATTTATAAAATGACAAACACAGCATCTTTATTCACGGTATCCCCGAGCTTAAAGATTTTGATGACAAGGAAAACGGCATCAACGACTGTCAGTCTATCGGACACCGTCACTGTTTCTTTAAAACGCTTGAAGTATCACGGAGTTCTCAAACTTACATTCCAATCTGAAAACAAGGTCCACACTGCTTTAAACTCTTGGTATCTAAACCGACGCAGTGCGCTGAGACTGGATCCGTGCGCTGAGACTGGACCTTGACGTGGTGCAGTGGCTTGCCGAAATACCTCCACGTGGTGCCAGCTGGGTGGGCTCGGTTCTCCGAGCTCAGCGAAAGGTTCGGCGGTGGTGTCTGAGGGTGTGGTGGGTTTTCGCCTGGCAAGCGTTCTCCCTATAAAAAGCCACAAAAATCCAATGATGACACCACGACGCGGCGGATGTGACTCGCCGCTCCAAAAGTCACTGCCCCTTGTCCTATCCAAGGTGCACAGTCAAAAACTGAAGTCACCAACCTATCAAAGGGGTTATGGGGCTCCGAACTGGAAATTCCCAGAAAAGGGCGTCCAACGATGACGATGATAACAACGCTTTGTACCCCCCTTCTCGCTTTGTACATCTCATTGTTTATGTTGAACGGCACCATATCTGTATCAGATTGTGCAAATATAATATAATAAACAATTGCGTGCCTTGATGATCCATTGAGCTATACTTGGTTATGTCTTCGTGGCATCTTCAGAGTTACTCATACCAGGTTGGTCAATGGTGAGAGGCCAGACAAACACAGTCTCCTTACAACGGTGATGTCCGAGGGATGATATCGGGAGTCCCTGCTTGGTCTCTTCCTCGCGAATGGCTTGTGAACTGTCTCTACAGTATCCGGCCCCGATAGGTGCGATCCTTAATCTCGCACCGCTGCCTTGCGGGTTAGGCTTGAGGTGGGAGTCCTTAAGATCAACTCCTCTACTTCGGCCTGGGCAACCGGGTAGTATCACGCCAACACCCAAAAGGATGGCACTTTTCATTTTTAAATGATTGTGTAAATATATATAGCTCTGCTTTGGATAAACTCTGACATTTGTTCAGTACTGCTCGATATAGCTCAACAGCCGGTTGTAGTTCATTCAATCGGCACCACTAACTCGGTGGATACTCCTAACATTGCGCACACTAAAGCGTGATCAGAATCTACACTGGTACTCTAATAAAATATGCAGTTTTTGGCACGACCTCGCCACATGTAGCTTATCGCAATATTGTCAAGCGGCGTCCAAGTACGTTGTAATAGGAAGCGCCAGGTAGCTAGATGGCGCTTGGGATGTCGAAAATTTGTGGGGGCAAGGAGGAGGCAGTGGTCGTCACAGAGGGACAACAATATCTCTTCATTGTCTGTTCGGCCGTCTGACATCCAATTACTTCCCTCCAAAAATGCGTCAGAACAGCTATTCAAGAGCGCGTTGGATCAGCATTTGTTGAGGCGGATGGACTTGATCTCCCGAGTGATGCAGTGGCGGTCCTCTACTTTCAGGGCTTGCCTTGTCAGCAGAAGTCACCCATATTTCTTGTTGAGAAGAAGCTGAAACGGAATTTTATCCTTTCTGCTTTCCATCCAGAAGAAGAAAAATTATAACATAAAACCGATGGTGCCATCAGAAAACGCCATGTAAATGGTGCTACATTTGTCATATTATTGCTATAAAGAAAAATATATCAACAGCATAAACACAATCAGTTAGTTGTATTCTATCAGAATTTTGGATTGTGTTGTATAAAAGTGGATTTGGAAAATAAGTAAATGAAAACCGGAGACAAGCTGTGATGAAGAAATCTAAAGATTTTATGGGGTTTGATCCCATTTTTCGTCAGAAGACATTTCATTACTCAAGTTAGAAGAATGGAACTAAAAAGTGTTCTCCAGCCGAGCTGATTTCGTTTCTTGCACAAGTGTCTTGTACATATAGAACAAAGTTTTTGCGGGTTCGACTATTGAGCCTGTTTCAGACTGAAGTCAGAATTCATAAATCAGTAGTATATGACGTTCGAAAAACATAATAGCAGCACACGACTGGTTTCGTAAGTGTTGCTGCTTATTAGGTAAGCGTATCCATGATTGGACATTTGAACGTCGTTCTGACTTTGTGCTAGACCCAATTTTTTTCAAAATCATGCAGTTCGAGATTAGTAAGACAGCGGATATGTTTATACAACACCTCAATTTATTAAGCAGACCTAAATACAGCACTGGTGGCTGTTGGGATTATTTGCGCAATACTACAATGAAAACAAAATTATTCATTTTTCATTAATCTTATAATTTTTTCTTTCCTATATCCGTCTAAACTCGGACAACTTGACAGTATTTAACTGATGTGCAGTCTCTTACTATGCAGCACTGCCTGTATCAAGCTTGCGATTTCATATATACATATATTCTTAATTTTTTAGGTGTGTAGTTATTTGAACGCGATGTGCCATGTTCAATTCATCCGGAACTGATGGAGACAAATTTAAAAGAATACGATTGTTTGCTCAAGCTGATGAAACAGTGTACACCGAAAAGTCAGCGCAATTCCACTTTGACGTGTTTTGATGTGTGTAAACAATATTTCGCCTTCGGATGGAGCTCTGGTACAATTTCCATATTGCATCGGGAACCGCCTTCTAAACTGTATTGGCTAAAGGTTAGTGTGTGTATTATGTGATTCAACTTTCTGTTTTAGCTTTCGACCGGTAGACATTCTTGGCTTTCGCCGAAAACTCATTTATACTTGCCCACTGATATTTCACTCAGAGTTGCAACAAATCTTATTGTAATAGTTTGCTGCATTTGTGTATCCAGCGTGCGACAGAACAGTGCACCCGATCAGATACAATTATGTATTTACCGAATTCCTCGCTCCCCAACAGGGTCGTTGAATAGAAGAAAAGTTTGTAGTACATTTTTTTACTATTTCTACGTATTTTCAGAGCGTTCGGAAAACCTTAACAAGAATACATCATGCTCCTCTTTCCGCATCACCTTATGTATCGCCCGACGGGGATTTGGTTATCTCTGGTGATGATCGGGGTCTCATTGTTGCCTCGAAATTTAACGGTCAGGTGTGTTTATTTATTTTGCGGTTGTCCTTTTCCAGTAGACCACGAAAAATTCGATGGAACTGCATAACGCGTCCTCTAAAAGCTCCGTTATTTAAAAGAATGCCATGTATCTGGCTGTGACAGAGTCAACCCAATGACTATATTAAGTCCGTGCGCTTTGGGTCGTTACACTGATAACATCGATATTCAACCGTTGTCTCAACTGACATGATTACTCATGATTGAAAACTCATTTAAAATTACCACGTATCCCATTACATCAAACGAGATGTTTCGGACCATAGCACGCTGTTCACCTTTTTTAAAGGTTTGAAGCATAGTTTCTGATTGTAAAATTTATCTTATAACAAAATGGATAACCAACTAGTTTATCAAACGCAGCACTCTGCGACCGACGTTGTGAAATGCTTAATTTGCAGAGTATGACCTGAGCTTGATAATAAGTTACTTGCTATGGTCTATACCATACAGCTTCGTCAACTGGATATGTGGATACTTTTTGGAACGCTCTCAACACTTTGAAATCCACAGGTTGTTTTTACTTTCCACTATGAAAGGCGTTCTACAATGTGCGGTTTTTTCCCATTATTTTTATCTGAATGCATATCTGCTCTTTAATTACCAGTTGGCAATATGTGCAGCGTGTTCTCAATGACATTCAATTTAACGTGGTTCTAAACGTGTGTGTCTGAAGCACAGCTGTAAGGGTTTCTTGTTTTCTCAAAAAATTGAGCTGATGACACGGACCAAAAGCCTCGCCATAATCCTCACTTAGAACAGCAGGATTGGATTAGACACATATTAATGTCCAGCACAGCAATTTACTCTATAAATATTATTTTGCTGTTGGCCTACTTCAGCCAATGTCGACCATGCTTATACATCACAACCCCAAGATTGTTTCATTCTCTCTAGCCGTGTATGTTTACTCAAGTTGATCATAAAAGTTATTCATTTGATCCGTCGTCTGTCGTGTTTTTTGCAGAATTACGTCTCATATACCCTTGCCGTCATTCCGGGATCTGCTGTCAATCTGCAACTAAATTCCACATTCCTTCTCATTACCGGACGTGCATTTGTAACACGTTCTGAGTCGGAAGAAAATGGTGGTTGGATTGTTGAACCTGCTCCCGTATCCCAGGCACAGATATTTCTCTTCGACATGCTTTCTCGACGTTTGTTTTCACTGGATTTTTCAGAAATAATTCCAAAAAATCTCGGACTTAGGTTAGCTCTTTTTCTACTAAATGTGATCTATGTTTCAAATGAGAGCCAAATTCTATACTTGTTCATTTTGTTTTATTATTGCTGTTAAACTTCAGTGAAACCGTAGCGTCGTCTCATATGCCAGTGGTAAATCAAAGTAACATGGAGTTAGCTGTATGTATGTAAGTATGTATGTATGTATGTATGTATGCATGTATGTATGTATGTATGTATGTAGGTATGTATTTATCTACGTATGTATGTATGTATATATGTATTTATGTATATATGTATTTATGTACGTACGTATGTATGTATGTATGCATACATGTATGTATGTATGTATGTATGTATGTATGTATGTATGTTTGTGTGTATGTATGTAAATATGTATGTATGTATGTATGCATGTATATATGGTGCCGTATGTCAGCGACTTTTTATCTTGAATTCGATGACCACTGTTTTAACTCAGTTGATGTTTTTTCTGATTGACATGAATCCGCTAAATGAACGGCTACTCGCACAGCGTCGCAGATTGTTCCTATATCGCGATAACCCAATTCCAGTTTTTCGTCGGTGAACACACGTGATACGTAATCCTAGTCCCACTAGTCATCTATCAATAGTTTATTTCACCTTTTGTTAAGTTGTGTGTTGTGTTCCCTTCTTCATTTAATTATTTCCTTTGCCATACGGTAGTTCCAAACCAGTAATCCTTCCGCTTTTCCACCTGTTGTTTTCTTTCCCACACACTGTCTGATTTTTTCGCGATCGAATTGCGTTGGACAACTTTCTTAAAACAGTTTCTACCTTCCGTTTGTTCTTATTTTCATTAATTAGCGTTTCATGCGCGCGGCCCGCGTGGTTAGCTAAGCGTGCGATTGACAATTCGCCATTGTTCGCATGCTCTGTCATTCGAACCGACGCTCCAACGCACAATCTGTCCACTTCAGTCCCGGTTGTCGCGTTTTTCGCGGTAAGCGAGACTTGCAATGTAACCATGCACCGCCTGGTCGTGTTGGACCCTCCACCCAATTGGTCTTCGGTTCCGCGAATTCCTGTCTTGCCATCCGTAATCTCAACAATGCGATCAAGCCGGATCAACAGCGACAATGTTTTTTCTTCAGCATTTTCAGTACCGTCGTATGCAGGTAAGCTGAACGCAGGTAACCATCAACCATTCTGCACGAATGTGCAATCGTGCAGTACTTCTGTTCTGTGCAGCTACATCGTGCTAAATTGATTGGCCAACGGTAGTGAGCTGCATGCTGAGACACGCTGGAGTCTCACTACCATTTCTTTTGTCATATCTGTCTAGTCATGGGCAACCTGACAGTATCTCAGCCCACGTGCAGTCTGACTGTGCGGCACTTTGCCTGGATCGGGCTTGCGCTTTCATAGATACATACCATCAACCATTGTTCATGTTTTGATTTTGTTTTCTTCGATTGTATTTCTTGATTTCGTTTTCAATGTACTTGTTGTAGGATCGCTGTGTAAAACTACAATCTATTTATCATCATCATTATTCTTTACACCCGTCGCTTGCGTAAAATTTCTCATACTCATGGACACCAAAGTACTGCTAATATAAATACCTACAAACCAGTGTTAGGACTAAAACCACCGACTGGAAAAACTGCTGATATTAGCTCGTTAATATGACTTGGACACCTTTTTAAGAATGCCTTCATCCGCTTGCTATTCCGCACTTATTCGCAAAGGCTGGGAGAAACTACCAGGTGGCTAGTTAATGATATGCCAAGACATATACGTTTGCCCGTGTGTTTTCCAGACGATTCGCCTAATAGTTGGAAACTTTACGCGATATGATTGCAAACCGAAGTCCGTGTCGCCGATGTTTTGTATTCTCTGTGCCGTACATGTTTAAACCCTACATTTATGAAACACAAAATCGCTTGCGTTGAATCTACAAAATCAAGCTGCTTGTTGCATGCATTTTCATATCTCTCTCACTACTTCTCTTTATACCCGTTTGCATATCTGCCTCTCCTGTTTCCTGTTGCTTGGTACATTGTTTTGCTCTATGCTGCTGCGGCTGATGATGATGACACCATCATAACGCTACTTTCAATGCGGGCGGAAACCAGTCCATCAACAAAATTTTTCCATTGGCTTCGGTCGCCGGACCCATATTTTCCTGTCTTTTTGGACACAACAGCAACAACTGTTTTTCGAGGTTCTTTCCTTTTCTTTTACCCCCGTGACTTTTGTGTAAGTGATATCCTAGCTATGCGCCCGAGTGGTGCTGGGGACGCCGCTTTGTACCCAAATTCCCAAGACCCTTCATTGAAGCCGACTCATCCTCCAGGAGGAGATAGTCGCACAAAAGTAAAGTAAAAGTATGCGTCTGGGGGCGTTCAAAGGCTATGGTCAACCCATTACTTCCTTTGGCTCTCTTTTTTAATCGGTCGACATGGTTTCTCACACATCGATGCCGATCGCTAATCCTCGGCTCCCAACTTCGTTATGATTGAACTTACATTTGATTATATTATTTGTGGCTAAAACTTCCCATATTTTTCAGCGAAACATTTGATGAAAGCGAAGAAATTCCTCTTCGGTATTTCTCACCATGTTTTTTATTACATGCGTAAGAAAATAGAAATAGATTTGATCAAAAGCAACTAATGAACAAAATTCAATGTTGCCTGTTGTCTCGTCGATAGGGATGTTGGCCAAAGTAAGGAGAGATCACGAACTAGTCGTTCGGGGACGCATACATTTGGTCTAAATATTTTTATTGGCTTGCGGTGGCTTGGTCATGTCTACAGAATGGAAAATGGTCGTGTTCCGAAAGATCGACTCTGGTGAGTTGCAATTAGGAAGTCGACCATTGGGCAGACCGCACTTGCGGTAGAAGGATGTTTGCAAAAGAGATATGAAAGCTCTTGGCATTGACCCGGCGAGTTGGGAAGAACTTGCTATTGACAGCTCACATTGGAGGCATTGTGTAAAGCGTCGTCTGCAAGCTGGGAGCTCTTGGCTGCGGAACGCAGATCACGCCGCCGGCGTGCAACTGACACCCTACAACCGAGTTCTGACTATCGTTGCCAGCGCTGCGGGAGAGATTGTTCCTTCCGAATCGGACCGCTTAGTCATTCGAAGAGCTGTAGAACATGAAAATTCATGCGATTGTGACGTTCATCCAGGGTCGACATCGACCGAAGGAGGCCAACAACAACCAACTAGAGTGATGCTCGGACAGTCGCTTTACCAGTTTCCGCGTTGTACGTCCAAAGCAAAATACCAAAAAGAAATTCCTTCGCTTTCATCAAATTTTTCGCTGACAAATATGGTTTATGATAAAACAGAGTGTATTTACAAATGCCCAGTAGAATTTCCACAAAACAGAATTATATGAGCAGTTTTCGTCATCATGACAGTAACTCGCGACAATTTGGCCGATTGACTGCATGGGAGTTACTGTCTAAGTTGATACTTTTAATGTGACTGTATCCAGTTATCGTTCTCAGCCTGTGGTTTCTCTCTTTTGCGGTGAATTCACCGAAGTCAGTGAACCCCGAGCTTATTTCTGGGTTCATTCGCTCGGGTCTGTAGAGGCTACGTAGTTTCACTCCCCAAACAAGGCGCTCGGCTGCAGCGATTCATGTATGTCTGGGATATATCCCCAAGTGTGTAACCCCAGTGGGGCTTGAGCGCGCAATATTGCCTTTGAATAACTTTTTCGATACCATTGAGGTCTCTGTAATACGCCATAAACAAAATTAATGTCGAACAAGGTACAAATATATCGGGATGTGGCATTGCACACTCGCGTATCCGCAGATTAAAATTAATTAGTGATGATTGTGTGAAGTTGATTTTATGCCTGATTATTCATCTCGAACGTTTACCTGATGTATTTGAATTGCATGCGATAACTCCATCCCACTTTCCCTATTCTTTTTCTCAAAATTTGAACCATTTTATATTCTCTGAACTTCATTCATTTTCTAGAGAAATCCCTTCACGTGATTTCCCACGATACAATTCTACTTTGGTATTCCCCATCGTCATCTGGGCACCGTTATTCGATCTTGTCAATACTACAGCTGCTTCCCGATGAAATCGAAACTTCTAGTGATCACAGCGTTTCAGCGAAACTCATCACCTATTCTGATCAATTAGGTTTAATTCACTCGTTAACTACATTGCGTCGAAATCCCATGGGGCGTAAATTGAACTTGTACCCGGACAATACAAGAATTCCTTCAAATAGTTCAAATAATACAGTCCTGGATGTGTGGATTTATCGGGAAACGGACACGTACAACGATGCTGTTCCAATTCTGTTGCTCTCGACGCTCCCGTTACGTAGTAAGTCTCTTTTATTTACTGGTTTGTATACCAATGTCACTTTACTATGTCTCACTACTATTTCCTGTTCTTTTTTCTTACTCGTATCTGTCTAGTCCTGGGTAACCTGACATTATCTTAGCCCACGTGCAGTCTATAACTGTGCGGCACTTTGCCTGGATCAGGCTTGTGCTTTCATACCATACATACATATATACATACATACATACATACATACATACATACATACATACATACATACATACATACATACATAAACATACATACATATATACATACATACATACATACGTACATAAATAAATACATACATACGTAGATAAATACATACATACATACTATGTCCTACTATTCCTACATGACGAGCACAAACAGCATGAAACCGGTCGTGTGGTTGTCTGCGTGTGTTTGATAGAAATGCGTACAAATGAGCTTTATATTCAGTTAGACCGCCGTTGATAACTTATTTTCATCACTGTCAAACCACGGTTGTGCTGCGGTGCCAGCATTGTTCTATGCCGAGCGATGTTTTGCACCCGATAGATTCGTAAAGATTTCTTTGTACTTGTAAATGACATGACATTCAGCAATAGAGGAGAATATACGTAGCAGATCAACCTGCATAGGTTATGCTGGCTGGGTCACGTTTTACGGATGCCGGACCACCGACTTCCGAAACAGATTCTTCTGCAAGCACCATACTGATTGGCGTACATCTCGGGGTGGCAAACCGTTCTCACAGGCATAGGCAGTTAAAAACCCTTACTGTAACCTTTCCAAAGTCGCCGCAGGCGTTTCAAGGCTGGTGTCCCGCGGTCGATATCACAGTGGTAGTACGCTTCGGGATATGTCCCGAAACCGTGTTCAATGGCGGTCATGCACTAAGCATATTCTTGGAGTGTTTGCTTAACCTTGTATGTTGTCATGCGGAGTGACGAGAAAAGCTTGTTATGATGCATGACAGTGAAAGCCGCAAGGAAGCTGCCGTGCTGATGTCGCTCTACTCGTTCACGAAACTTGTTTGAATGTATGTTCCATTCGAGGTGTAGGCACCTCTCCCCAGTTTGTTTGTGCTTACTCTTCTATAGAAGCCGTAGCAATTTAAGTCCCACCCTTCCCCATCTTTTAGGATTTTACTTTTTCATGGTTGTATGGCAGTTAAGCATGCGGTACGTGCTACCAGTGTATTGCTGTCTTTGATGATGATGATTATACGTAGCTCAGGATGAGGATGTTGTTCAGATGGTGTTCGCCGAGCTTGTGTAGTAGTTGTTAGACGTTTCGTCATCAAGCTAAATGACATCATGAGCAGAACTTCTTTGGAAGTGACCTACAAATTGGTATCCATTGGTTTTTATAAGGTCCGCCTGTCCGTTCCCCATCACTCCCGTTGGTTGGTGGAATTCATGTGTTGCATTCTTGTCCATCGAGTTTTCATTGGTCCATAGTTTGTAGCCTATTGAAGGTGCTGGTTGATTGATGTCGTTGAGTGCCATGCTTCGATGAATTCCCGCGCTCGTCAACAACAACTTTACAAGCTCGACGAACACCATCTGAACAACATGACATTACATTGTTTTGCATTCAAGTCCTGCTTTGAGATACTGACTTAGTTTTGATGTGATATACAATGTTCCTAGTGCTATTGATCCACGCGTTGCTATTCTTCAGTATCCGAAATGGCCACGGCCCCTTTCACCGATTTGTCCCACTTATTCGACGATACCATCTCCATGTCCAGCCGCTTGTTCGCCACTCCTGCTCCTTCTTTTTTGGGCCTCAACATGTTTTTCGACCCCACATACGCTTCTTCACATCGGCTAAGTGAGTTCAAATTTTCGGTTGACGCGGTCGATATTTCTTCGAAACGAATCTCTTTTATTTGCCACGTCCTCTACATAATACCAGACTTGTTCGAGGTAGTGGTGTTATATTTCTTATTCACCACACATTCTGATGGCTGATGTCATACTACTTGCACCGCTTCATGCTCATTAAACCGGCTCCGTTGGCCCTAACAGTTTGATACAAAAAATCCGATCTGTCGAATTTATGGTTCATTCTTTTGCTGCGTACCACCATTAAGGGGCAATCTTAGCAGGTATTTTTTCCTGTAATTTTGAGAAAAAGATTTTTCTCGGTGCCTAATCTTCCGCGTAAGATGCAGGTGGTTTTAATCTCGCTTTATTAAAATTCTATTCTAAAGTCTTAGTCGTAAATCTATTTCTCTTGTGCTATGATTCCAACAACGGATATAACATTGTCCTCACTGACAATGATGAGGACCGGTAAGGTGGAAACCAATGAAATCTTTGACATGTAAACTGATTGTGAGCGGGGGCCGCCCGACACCTTGGTTGGGGTCTGCGCTATCATACTTCGCTGTGGTTATGCGAAAATCTTGTTGCAGACATCTTCTATGTTATTATTTCTTTCAGCACAGCAACTATCAGAAGTTCCAACGGTGTCTAAGTCTTTTTGGAGCAATTAGCACTCACTGTCTGCCAGTTGACTTTGTTAAGAGACGGACATAACAGTTACCAAATTATATAGCGAGCAATTTTTGCTACGGTGCATCGCAGTGAACCGGCAAGAGAGCTTTAATGCTGATGACACTCTACCTGTTCATAAAACTTGATTGAATACATGTATCCAGTGGGCCGCATGTGCAATCATACAGTAATTCTGTTATCTGCGGCTAACACCGTGTTATATTTATTGGCCATCGCTTGTGAGCCGCATGCTGAAACACGTTGGAGTCTCACTACCATTTCCGTTTTCTTTCTCGTATCCATCTAGGCCTGGGCAACCTGACAGTATGTTAGCCCACGTACAGTCTATGACTGTGCGGCACTTTAGCTGGGTCAGACTTGTGCTCTTATACATGCATACATCCAGTAAACTTGTTATGAATCTTCTACAGCTCCCTGGTTTTGTAAGTTCCACTCTTCTCCATCTATTTAGGATTTTGCCGTGTTATGGTTGTATGGCTGTTAGGCGTTTGGTAAATAGAATACACCCGGTCCTCCTTTCACTCAAAAAGCACTTGCTGTTGATACATCAACTTTAGTCCTGAATAATTCGTTAAAATAGTTTATCGTCCAATCCACCGTTTACTGCATGTATGATATCAATCGTGTGCACTTTTAGTCAGTCACATCATACGAAGGAATGAACGTGGCACTCTTTCGTGTTCTTTTCATCCCTGAACCATTATTTTAAAACAAAATAGTCACGGAGTAGAAACCGTTATTTTTACAATTTCAATTTCTTCAACGTCTTAAAGCTCCAATCGATTAGTGTACATACATTTTCATTGAGGTCAGCTGACACTACCATACCCCATACTCGATATATGCCCACGCTGCTTGACTTCAAACTTCATGTGAATGGAAAAATCCTACCTCGAAAGTGGATTCTGAATGTTTGTGGAACTGAGTATCAAAAAACCCAGTCACAGGATGTCTATCTTGAACGTGGATAATCGATACTCCTCATGTACAGATACAACATCACCTCCTTTAACCCCGGCGTTACGTTCGCGACGTTCCCTCGCTACATTCTTTTTACATTTATAAGCCGTCACCTGTTTAGTGGTCGTTTTTTGTTTACTATGGGTCTGTGGTTGACGTCAGAATCTCAAATCTGAGGAAACTCTCGCTGTTCTTCCTAACCAACCAACTCGTTAGGAATCGACCACTTTCAATCCCATTTGAGATTTTTTCATCAATCAACCGTCCACTTAATGTGATTAATACATTTGATTTGTTTTTTCCATTTAGTTCGCCCCTCATACGCTTTTATTAACTCCATCCTTTTTAATAAACACAGCCACGGTCCAGGAATCTCGTTCTGCAAACGTGTTTCTCGAGCCCCGTTTCGAAATAGGAACGGAAGTTTTGGAGGAATTTGTGAGTCAATTCGATTGCAGCTTATCTCTTCAATGGATGTGCTTGTGTGTTTTAATCTACATTGAGTAGACGATTTACTCTGTGTGCACCAAGGTTTGTCGAACGCGAATGCGACAATCTCAGTGCATTTGTTGTGAAGCTGTCAGGTGGCCGAAAATGAAGCAACCACGGTAATCGGAGTTTGAGTTCTCACCACCCGTGACGCACCTTTCCATCCATACAGATGGCTGGCTCTTGCTCGATATCACTACAACAGCCCTTTACATTTTATTGTGTAAGGGTTTATATAACCGCCACTACCAGCAATGTATTCACGCTCCTTCATTAAATAACTTTCTCGCACTTTATTCACAGTGTTGTGTTCTCTCTGCTACATGTCACACACGCTGGAGTTTTACTGCTATTTTGTTTCATCTCTGTCTACACCTAGTCAAGCTGACGTGCACGGATGTGCAATCGTGCGGCATTTATGTGCTGAGCGGCTAACATCGTGCTAAATTGATTGGCCAACGGTAGTGAACTGCATGCTGAAACACGCTGGAGTCTCACTACCATTTCCTGTTCTTTTTTCTTCCTCATATCTGTCTAGGCCTGGACAACCTGGCAGTATCTCAGCCCACGTGCAGTCTCTGACTGTGCGGCACTTTGCCTGGATCAGGCTTGTGCTTTCATACCATACCAGTCAAGTTGATATTATCTGTGCACACTTGCAGTATCCGACTGCCTCACTTTGCATGGATCCATGCTCCTTCCACTCTATATTTTTGAACCCGAATTCATCCCTGTCAGCATCTAACGACCGAGGCTCTCCACCTGATTGCAAGATCTATACAAAAGTCCTATCTGCAAGACCATTTTGAATACCGAGTCCGGTTATAAGATATGTCAAGCTTAACAGTATTCTATTTTCACTAGAGGGTCGGTTTACGAGCCCACCTAAAAGCGACTGACCAAGCCATTTGCATGCGCTACTTATTAACTGATAGATACTTTTAACTTTTTCTGTGTGATCTAATAACTGCATGTGTTTTAAACCGGAATACCGTTTTGATGATTCTGAAGCTCAGCCCATCTGCTAGCACCAATCTTTGCGCTGATGTACCAGAGTCAGTTGATCATTCGGCAGTGTTTCCGTAGTAGTAGACCACGTTTGGCTACCACGGTTAATGCACCACTGTCTTTTCGACGTTACTGCTTTCGTATTTATCGAAACCTTGCCAACCTGAGCTTGTCTCAACTCATGTGCTTTAATTTTTTGATATCATTAATTAACTCCTTCAACGGTTGTTGGTTCCCGTTAATTCTGATTCGCCTACTTTTCCTTCCTTCAGGAATCGGATGTCGAGATTTTGGAAGCCTCGCTTGTAACTCGCAACGCCACTCAATCCACTGAACCCGATGTTTTAGCGGGTGAGTTGATTCTACAGTGGCACTTGCTTGTTCGAATCCTCAGTGAAATAATAGTGTATCGTGCTCGATTATTCAACAGATTGTAGATATGTTTTTGCGGTCTAAAGATTGATGTCCACCCATACTCTAGATTGAATGAATGATTAACGTTAATTTTTGGCTGCCCTGACTCAAATGCCCTGGGTTTACTCATGTTTCTCCACACTGGACTCTAAGGATCCGGTATTGCAGTCCAATTGCACACGTTTTCGCGCATTTCTTTGTATGGTTCTGCATTGATCCCCCAGGTTGGTATAATATTTTTCGCCCCGTATACGTAACATTGCACCGATTAGTGGGTGCAACAAACAACCCTTCTTCTTCCTTAATAATCATCAGAGACACCATTACACCTGTAGCATGTATGGTTTGCTTAGTTGACATGCAGCCATGAAAAAAGTAAATTTCGGAAGATGGGGAATAGTGAGACTTAAATATCTACAGATTCTATCGAAGCATAAGCACAAACAAACTCTGAGGAGGTGCCTACTCCTCGAATGAAAAATGCATTCAATCAAATTTCGTGAATGAGTAGAGCCACATCAGCTCGACAGTTTCCTTGAGACTTTCAATGTCATGCCTCATAAGAAGCTTTTCTTGTCAATACGCAACAACATACAAAATTAAACACTCCCAGAAGATGCTTAGTGCAAGACCGCCATTTAACACGGTTTCGGGACATATCCTGAAGAGTAACTAGACATTGCAATATCTGATCGCGCGGACACCAGCCTGGAAGACGCGCTGCGCCTACTTTGGAAAGGTTACTATTAAGGGTTTTTAACTGCCTATGCCATGTGACGGTTTGGCCACCCCGAGATTTACGCCAATCAGAATGTGGGGTCGCAAAAAGAATCTGTTTCGGAAGTCGGTGGCCCGGCATCCGTAAAACGTGACCCAACCAACGTAACCTATGCAGGTTAATCTGCTTCTATATATCAACATTACTACCGAAGAGCTTGTACACCCATGTGCAATCGTGCAGTACTTATGTGCTCTGCGGCCAACATCGTGCTAAATTGATTTGCCATCGGTAGTGAGCTGCTTGCTGAAACACACTGGAGTCTCACTACCATTTCCGTTTTCTTTCTCATATATGTCTAGGTCTGGGAAATCTGACAGTATCTTAGCCCACGTGCAGTCTCTGACTGCACGGCAATTTGCCTGGATCAGGCTTGTTCTTTCATACCATCCTACCATACCGAACAGCTTATTTAGGAGAGCATCGTTGCGTATATGAGTGTGACATTTAACTCACAAAATGCTTCAGAGGATAACATCTCACCACTTCACATTATCTTTAAAATTCAAAAGTGGTCTTGATACACTGAACTAAGGTAGTCTTTTGATGTCCCATATCAGTAATGGCAATAAAACTGTTTTTTGGTGATATCAATGGGATGGAAGAGATCTTGAATTGATATATTGGTTTACATTTTGCCATTAAATACTCTTTGGAGTTTAAAACTTGGACTCAGCGGCAACAAGGTTTGTCATCATCAAACGCTTTCGACTTTTACTGGATCCTATGCATCCTATATAGTTAGCGGAAAAAGCTGTGCTTTGGCGATGTAGCAGACTACTTTTCCTCAGTAAGACACAGCCAGCCTTTATTTTATTTATTCACGTCGCGGATTAAACAATTATTTGTCTCTTAATCTCATTGAAGACCTGACTTTTAGAATTCACGAGGTATCAAGGTGTATAGTATCGCAGGCTTTCTCAAGTGCTTGAACGTTGTGACGTGGTAACAGTCTTCATCCATCTTACTTTGACTGACGCACGCTAGTTGGCGTCCGTGAAGGGGCATCTAAACCACTTGTCTAGCTCACGCCACGAACGTGAACCCTGTAAGCAAGTGTTCACCTAGGCATGGTCTAATTTTTTGTATGCAGTCCATCACAATACATGGCATTCTGCTCGACTCAAGGCATGTGATACGTACCTAACGCCAAATTTTATATATTTAAAGTCTTGCTGCGAACACGTGAGGAATTGGCAAGGAAACGATGATGCCCAGCAGGAGTTTCGAATTTTAAGCATCAAGCTGTTCTCACTGCTGATTCACCATAACTACATTTTTCACCCTTAATACACATCCTTTAATGACCATTTTCGTTGGATTACCGGAAATAATCAATTTCAATGCTTGTAGTTCTAACGCACACTACAATGTGTTTGCCAACAAATTTACCCTCATTATCTCTGTAATGTAAAATGGTGAGCGATATTTTCACATTTTCACGATTGCCCCACTAGGTGAAGCGAGCAGTCTTTTGTTTTCTTTGGGCGTGAAACGTTTCTCTTTAGCTAGAACAGTTGTTCATCCCACAATGGCTACCAACTCCCTGAAGGATATTTCGCCAGTCTAATACCTTATTTGAAGGTTTTTATCCTTCGACATTTAGCAACTTCGATTCAGCATGTCTAAGCGCATTGGCGTATGTACTCCGTAGCTTTGCAACTCCATCATTATGCAGCCCAATTCGCCAAGGTTGTAGGCTACTTAGGCAGCCTTACTTCCGATTGTTTGGTCATCCATATCACCATGGGACCTTCCGCCGTAACACCATCATTCCCTTCTGCACGATGTGCAATCGTGCAGCATTTCTGTGCTGTGCGGCTAACATCGTGCTAAATTGATTGACTGACGGTAGTGAGCTGCATGCTGAAACACGCTGGAGTCTCACCACCATTTCTATTTCCACCCCATATCTGTCTAGGCCTGGGCAACTTGACAATATCTTAGCCCACGTGCAGTCTGTGACTGTGCGGCACTTTGCCTTGACCGGGCTTGTACTTTCATACATCATACCATCATTGCTTCCATGACTCCAATTCTATGCTTTTCCAATGCGCTATTTAATGCCAAGTACACCTCATGGTAGTACTCAACGCACAGAAAACGATCATTTGTTTGTTTTTCCAGAGTGCTCACCCCAAAGATATTCCCCCAGTTCCATCAGCGCTGATTCCCCGTGTAATGCTGTGCCCTCTTCGAATACGACGCTGTAGGTTGATTCGTTGAATTTAATTCCTCATTCTGAGTGGGCTGTTCATCTCTCGAAAGTCCTTTTTGTGGTTCTGTTCTCCATAACCAACCATGCACCATTAGTATATTTCATTCTCTTGGTTTCTGCATTTCAATTATTCATTGTCACTAAATATTTTCAGCTTTCTCATGTCAAGACAAAACATAAAGAGAAGCATAATGGCAACAAGACTGCCGCGATTTCTTCGTTGCATCTCATTATACTGGAATGCATGTAACAGCGTGTTTCCCGTGTAGGGCAGAAATGCATTGACTGCCCTGAGAGGGGATGATTGCTTATGGTACAAAGTGCCAGCAATATATCGATTTACAATTTCCCCGATCAGCCAATCGTGGGGTCATCGATCAGTCCTTCATGGGAAGATTTAAGGCGCCATCGGAACTTTATTTCCCACCATCAGGTTTCGCATTTCATCTCATTTGAATGCTCTGACTGGCTTGCGTTGAATGCACAATCCTAAATTTTGTTCAGACCATGGTCAACTTGCTTTTGGACTTGGTTTGTCCTCATCGTCTTAGCGGCATATTGGTTGGGTTCGCTTGAGTTGGACTCTTACTTGCGCGCCAGACCCGCGGACAATCAGAGCAAGGTGATCATGGGAATTGACTGATTTCTCTGTTATCCAATTGTGATTGTTATTCTGAGGTCGGGCGACTCATATTGAGTCATTGAGCTTGTGCTCGAACGCGTCTTTGTAGCTGACATTCTCGTTTTTAAACCTTCGATCGACAGAGGTTTGTTTAATTTTACCACCGAACACTCAATGCACGGACGCTTTCAGTTTAGACCATTGCACACGCAATGCTTACAAGCTAAGGGTTCCTGATGTGATACTTGAGTATAGTTTGCAAATCTCATCACTTACTTCAGGACATTACCACTCAAGGCTGCTCCAAACAATTTGGAACTAAATATTTCAACGACAATCACAAATCTCAAGGTGGATCAGAATGAAGAACCATGCCATGAGTTGTTGATACAATGTCATAATTTGTAAACGGGATCGGGATCAATATTTTTTTGTTTACACACCATGTGACATGCAGTGGAGAAGATGATGCACTTATTCGTGCTCGACAGATGCGCCCCTTCGAATTTGGTTTAGTTCTTGTATATATGTTTCGGTACTGCCAGGTCGCGCACGGCTCAACAAATGTACAATCAGGGACAAAAGCCTTCTATCAGATGGCCTGATGTTGCGGTAGCGGTTTGTGAACGTGTTTATGTATGACCAAATTGATGTGTTGCTCACATCCCCTGAACTTACACTACTACCGGTTTCTGGCTGTTTGCCGTCATCAGGTGGAGACAATAAGACTAGGTTCGTGTATGGTTTGTCTGTCGTTACAGGCGTATCTGTTGATGCTCTTGGAGTACATCACCCCGTATGCAACGTAGTTGTTCCTTGGGGCTCATCAACCAACCATGTTTTTCTGTTTCGTCACCTCGCAGAGCCAGTTCGATATGGCTTCGCCTTTAAACCCTTATTTGCGACTAATTTAATAGCGTATTTAGCCCTCATATTGATCGTGACTGAAGTCACATGTTGTTATGCACTCTGCGTTATTCGTGAAGCTTAGCGGGACATCGCGTCCCAAAGTCGATCATTGTCAACTTCCACAATTCTGAACGATTTGTCTCGTTTCCGTTGCTAATTTATTTTCTGTTAATTGCCCTGATCTTCTTTATTTATTCCCCAAGACGGCTTTGATAATTAGTGTACTCCCATCCTGATGCTATTTCTACTATCCACACTGTTTCACTTGATGTGATCAAAATAACGTCCCATTCTATCGATCAATCATTCAGTACAACGGAAACGTCTCCCCTGGTCACCAGCTTGGCTAATTCCGTTCCCAATGATTGCGAACGAAATCCATCGGGAAACATTCAAGACACGGACACTTGGTCAATGTTCCGTTGTCCAAAGTTCACAGATCGTACGACTCGTGAAGAAGTGGACCAAATTCTCACAGACCCTACCACCGAAATTGTTCCCGTTGTTTCGTCCGATGGGCACGCGGCACTGGCCTTGACACGACCGACTTTAGTCACACCTGTTTGGATTTGCGCTCCTGCCGCGTTTGGCCAGGTTCATTCTGTGAGTGTTTTGACAGTTCTCCGTTTTTGCTAATTCCGTGAATTTAGCGTCAGTGGACTGATTTGCTGTTTATCCACTCACACACACAGTTACATCTCTCACCAAATGGCCACGTGATCTGGTGCCTGCGGCAATCGCGGAAAGGAGACTTTTCTGTTGATGTCTGCTTAGAGCAAAATGGCGTTCGTGCCCTAGTTGGTTGCTGGTTTTCTGATCAACCAGGCAAATGGGAACATGAGGTACTTATACGTGTCACTAGCCTCGATCTTTTAAACAACTTCGCAGCATTTACAACTACGTCTGGCATTACCAAGGTGAGCGTTGTCGCGTGTTTTCTCGCTCCTTCAACGCGTTTCATTTTCACTAGTTAGTTGGAAATATTTCACTCGTTTCCCGCACTAGCAAATCTTCGTCACTTTGAGTGAAATATACATCATATCTGCTTCCTTGATCGTTTTGTTGCAGGTCCAGCTTGGTCTCTCGAATAATCGACCCTGCTGCCAGTCATACTCTTGGCCGTGTCCAGGCTATCACGTTTTCCAAGTCGCTGCGACCAGTACCGGCATGCTGTTAGCCCTGGCCGTTGCCCAACCAGCTGCGGATGCAGTGCAACCTCGGACTCGCGAATTCGTACGTTGTTTTGTGTTTAGTTTTATTCTATCTATCTATCTATCTATCTATCTATCTATCTATCTATCTATCTATCTATCTATCTATCTATCTATCTATCTATCTATTTATCTATCTGTCCATCCATCCATTCATCCATCCATCCCTCTATCTCTCAGTCTGTCTCTGAACGACCTCATGGCACTTAACCTGCTTCATGGATTGTGATATTATACCTAACTATATGAATGTAGTTTGATGGAGTCCATGCGGCGTAGGGGCGTTTGTTGACCAGAAAACAGTATGCAGTAAAGCTAAATTGATGTTTCGCCACCGTTGACGTGCGGCAGTTGTTCGTTTTCCAAAGACGCTTACCGACCGGCGTACAATAGAACAAACGCCTACATAACACGCGACCGAAGGCTCTGACTAGTTGACAGCTTTAGCAACACCTGCATCTTCAATGGACATTTATACTACACTTATAATTTTCTATACTTTTACTATATTATAATCTTGGAGAAAAATCAAAATCCAACCTGGTAAATGCTGCTTACTCTATGTATTTGTGTGTTATAATTGTTGTGTGCCTTAATATCTTTGATTATTAATTACTCATCTTTCCTCAAATCGTTTTCTATTTCTATTTTATTTCTCATATCTGTCTAGGCCTGGGCAACCTGCAGTATCTTCGCCCACGTGTAGACTCTGACTGTACTGAACTTTGCCTGGATCAGGCTTGTGCTTTCATACATAGATACATAAATCGTTTTCCACGTCGTTTCGCTTTGAAGCGTTGGTTATTCGTGATTGCGCCATCTCTGTGGCTACATGTCGATAAACAACCTAATATATTGGCTGTAAATTCCTGAAACTATTGTAGCGGAAATTGGGCCTCAAACAGAAGTTGACTGATTTCTATTTACCAGCGTGAGCATAGCGTAAATAGACGTGGTACTAGGAATAGCGTTGGGTTTGTTAAAGTTGTTGAGAAAGAATGTAGATCCAGGACTACCTTGGCTAGCTTTGCTTGTCGAATCAAATGCACCAAGCAAATCTCTACAACAAAACCGGCAGCAAACTTGATTGTGAGCCATACCTCGCAGTGTCACTAGTCACTATAACCCAACCAGTGTGAAGAGTCCTTATTTCTTCGCTTTTCACTATCCAAGTTTCACTTCCATACAATCTGGACACAAGACCCAAGTTGCGAAGCGCTACCGGCGATTCGAAGACGCAAGATAGTATCTCTTCTTTTAAGTGACAATACAATTTCTGAAGCGGGTAAAGCGTTATTTAGTCGAAAGTTTACAATTCTTGATGCTTTGCGCTGAACGTTGCACTTTAAAGTTGCGAAATGTGCTACAAAAGAAAATACGATACTCCATATTCTTATTAAACGAATCGAAGAAGAGTAGTTTGCCGTCCTCCTAGTCATGATTAGCAATCTCCGTATAACGTCCTGTTGATGCAGAGCGTTCGAGACACTTAACTTTTATATAACTCGTCAACTGAATTTTATTGGTCGCACCGATGATAGAAACAGTTTCTCAGATCAATACAACGTCTCATCACGATTTTATCGCGAAACGGATCTTCCTGAAACGTGTAATTCTGAAGTTGTTTGCTTAAAAATCGAATCAACAAATTTTAGTCGATACGTCGCTCAATAACTCACGGCAGATTGCAGGAATGTGCACTTTTGTAATGTGCGTGTCGCACCGTACTAAATTGATTTGCCACCGTTATTGAGCTGCATTGTGAAACACACTGAAGCCTCACTACCATTTTCCCTTATATCTGTCCATGCATGAGCAACCTGATATTATCTCAGTCCACGACACTTTGCCTGTATCCAGATTTGTGATTTCATCCATACACGGATACGCTTGTCTATTTTGTTCTATTATTTGGTATCTTTTCATCGTGCTTTTGATATAACGACACTGGCGTGATGAAAACCGTTCTACTCTACTTCCCCAGTGTTTGCTGACAACCAGTTTATCTCCAGAGCAACTCAATGCGTCACCCAACGTTTTGCCTAATTGGCTAAAGCCTTCTCGTTGGCATCCCCTTCATCTTCCGGTGTCGGTACAAACTCATTTACTCCTTGCGGTTCAAAGTGTCTCCTCATTGGAATCTCTCACTCCGCTTGTTAACTCCTCATTCCAATTGCACTTCTCACCGCAGTGTGGCACGAATCCGAATTCTCGATTCATAGGATGGTTATTCGGTTTCCCTGGAGACACTTCCGGTTCACGAGCTTGCGGCTATTTTCTGCCGAACTTGTGTGCTGCCTACAAACCGGATGACCTAAACTGGTTTCAGGTAGGTTCTGTTTGTTCTTTTGGCATTGCCTTGCCCGGATTTAGGTTTACTGCTCCGAAACGTCTTTTTTTACATGCCCGCATTTTGTTCGCTAGGTTTGACTTGTGTTCATTGCTGCCCGGTTTCGCACTATTATGCCTATTAGCTACGTCCTCGCCCTTAATGTGTTGGTAGTACTAGTTGTGACAGAAGTTAAGGATTTTCCAAGGGGTTCTCTTGAAGTATGATGAGATTCTTTTTAAAGCTGTCTCAGTCCCATACGGTGGAAAGAACCACGATCAAGTATACTAACAAGCTAACAAAGTTTTGATTAGTATTGCTTTAGCACTATAGCACTTGTATCCCACACGAAGTAACCCTAATCGTCGTCAAAGATAACGTTGTCTATGTTGCAAGCTACAATATTATCCTGAACAACTACTGAAATCACAAAGGAACTCAAAGAACCATCGGAATAATCCTCGAGTTGAGAAACTGTACTCGTTTTGACCAGGGACTTCACGGGATTGTTGCCACCGCACTTCAGGAGATACATGCCAATATTCGAACACATTCCAGCATCTTGACTTACTTGACTTAATCCCTTGAGTTCCTGGAGGAACATAGGGCCTCGGCAACTCGTCTCCACTTTGGTCTGTCCATAGCAACCAGTTTGATGTCGTTCCAGTTAAGTCCGCACTTGCGGATTTCCTCTTCACACGAGCGCTTCCAAGATAGCATTGGGCTTCCGACCCGTCTCTTCCCGATTGGGTTCCATACCAGAGCATGACGCGTGATGTCATCATAAGGTTTCCGCAAGGTGTGCCCAACCCATCTCCACTTTCTTCTACTGATCTGCTGGGCGATCGGGTCCTCAACAGCAATCTGCCACAGGTCTTGATTCCTTATCTTTTCTGGCCATTTTACCCCAATAATTCGACGAAGGCAATTATTATGGAATGATTGCAAGCTGCCGGAAGACTTTGCTGTCACTCGCCAGGTTTCCGATCCATAGAGTAGCACGGATTTGACGTTGCTTCGGAATATACGGAGTTTCATGCGTTTTGATAGAACCTTCGACTCCCAAATGGGTTTCAAAGCTATGAACGCGTATCTTGCTTTGCCGATTCTGGCGACTATGTCTTCGTCCGTGCCACCACTTATTGAAACAATGGTGCCGAGGTAAACGAATTGCGTGACGTCTTTGACTGCTTTACCATCAGGACCGTTTGATTCTTTGCTGCTCATTGTTTACCCCATTTGGGCTTGCATGCCTTGTGGCACGCCTACGGATTACAATGATGTCAAATCAATTACCGTACATCTACCACCACATTGTGTCCCTGTGATAATGAACGACGACTGGCTACACAACGTGGAGATTCATTGTTTCCATCGGTGGCCTTTCGTTTGCTGCATCTGCGCCACTTGACTATCACATTCCACGCCTAGTCCCTGTGACATCTTTCCCTGACCTTGTTGACCGAAACAGGCAAATGCTGAATGACCCGCGCAGATTGCCTGATTGTTATCACTAGCAGTTGATCATCATTTTACCTTCGATCTGAACTAAGTGTTTACTTGCTGGTATCCTACTGCTCTTCTTGTTATGAACATGAACCGCCAGTAGATTTAATTGCGTGTTTTCAACAGTTTTTCCACATTTGGTTGTTTCCAAATTGAAGTGAAGTTGTTGTTGGCATCCTTCGGTTGATGTCGATCAAGGATGTACCTCACAATAGCATGATTTTTTCATGCTACTCAGCTTTTCGAATGACTAAACAGTCCGACTCGGGAGGAGCATTCTCTCCCGCAACGCTTGCAACGTTAGACAGAACTAGGTCGATCGGCGTCATTTGCACGCCGGCGGCGTGATCTGCGTTTAGCAGCCAGGTGCTGTATCTGCTCCTCCCAAGCTTGCACACGACGCATTACACAAAGCCTCCAATGTGAGTGGTCAAGTGCAAGTTCTTCCCAACTCTCCGGGTCAATGCCAAGGGCCTTCATATCTGTTTTGCAAACGTCTTTGTACCGCAAGTGCGGTCTGCCCAACGGTCGACTTCCTAATTACAACTCACCATGGAGTAGATCTTTCGCAATAAGACCATTTTCCGTTCTGTAGACGTAACCAAGCCACCGTAGGCGGCGCTGTCGTAGTACTGTGAACATGGTCTGTAGACCAGCTTTTGAAAACACTTCGGCATTAGTCACTTTCTCCATCCATGATATTCGATGAAGTGATTGTACAAAACTGTTCATTCTCTCCGCTCATTCGTGATCCCTTGATTTTTTTGAATGTATTATTCATTCTGCCGCAACTTTTTCAACTCTGGCATGTATGAAATCACAACTTGGAGTCAGGTAAACTTCCTCGCACACAGATTGCATGTGTGCTCAGATACTAATAGGTTGTCAAGTCCTAGGCAGATATGAAGGGAAACGGCACTGCGAATCTGGCTGACTCACGTTGCCTGTGTAGTACAGCTTACAGTACGATTGCATATCCCTGCAATCCGAAACCACGCGGCTTGATTATGATCCTCACGGTGCAAACCGCGCACTCAACCTCAATTTTAGTTTTCATATTATCATTGGATTGGCAAATCTACTCTCATTTTAACGAACACCGCTTTTTCTCGAAGGTCTCACTCGACGTCCTCCAGCCTTCTCCCTCGGCTTCAAACTTGGCTGATTATTCACAGAAACGGAGTGCCACCGGTCGCATAGGTGAGTTTGCACACCGATACTAGCCATGAGTTTTCTGTTGTTTGATTGCTGTCCTCAAAATCTCCACCCAATTCTTGGTGACACGTTGCAGGGAACCATGTTACAAACTAAGCCAGATTTGAGCTGTTCACCGTCCCAGAGCAATTCCTGTACAAATAACTTTCCATCTTCGGCTTTGTGTGGACAATGTGCCATATCATAAGTTTATTAAATAAAGGCGGTCTTCAGGCTGCTGTTTGACCTTCCGATGAGCTCCCACTGTCTATAAAATGCTCCCACATGGCGTGCGTCTCAAACAGCCTCTGACAAACAAAGCCTAGCTCCTGGCCTTCACCTGGGGAACTGCTTCTACTGACAGGAGAAGGGGCGAAGGCGGATGACTGGCGTCTCAAAACCAGTTTGCTCCGGGCAGATGGAGCTCGTCAGCCTGGGAATGCAGTCCATCGAAGGGAAGGAAAACCTTGATCCCAAACCTCCGCTGCCTTGCGGCATAACCGATTGCGGGAAAGGCTTCGGGAGTGAACCCTGAGGAAAAATCCCTGCTGCCTTGCAGGTTGCACCTGCTCGCGCAAAAGCTAAAGAGGCGTACTCTAACAATCGCCGAGGCACTTCAAGAGGGGCGAAAGAACCCTCAAAATGCTCACCGGCTCTCGCGAAGGAAAAAAACCGCTGCCTTGCGGGAAGACTTTTGAGTCAAAGGCTCCGGGTAGGGTGCCCTATAGTAACCCCCTACTTCGGCCTTGGCAACCGGGTAGTATGTGGCCTTCAACAACAACCTACTTCAACCACCACTTGCTGTCCAAACTATCTTCGCTACATTACATCACATGCCGATCCTTCAGTGGCCCTCCCTCTTTTCTTTATTCCGAAAAAAGATAAAAAACAGCATGTGTAAACAGACAAAATCCCTCTTTTTCCTTTTTTGCTTTCATCATGTACCCCCTTCACGGTATACTTGTTGGCACATCGTCTGTAAAGACTTTTGTAATAATAATAATACATATTAGACCCCCGTTTAATAATGAGTTAGTACCACCACGTCGTGAATAGTTATAATGATTCTTGATTATTGTTTTATAGAACGCTTGTCTAGCCCCGGGCAACCCACGTGCATTCTACGACTATGCTGCACTTTGCCTTGATCGGGCTTGTGATTTCATACAAACAGGACCACTTTGCGTTCAATTTTTACCGCCTACATACAGAAACTATTGGTAGCAATCATTTGTGGTGTGCACCAACAACACAACACAACACTGCTCTTATTTTGCCTACCGATGCTGGGCTATACCAGTCTCGACAAACCAAAACTACAATCCTGCTGTTATTGGAATGTTGCAAAAATATTCCAAACAGTTATCGGTGCTACATTGCACCAACTGTGGGACTTAGATTAGTCCTCATATAAAAGCTAAATTTCAATTTGCAAATGAGGATTTATCCTCGAAATCGCAAGTAAATGGGTTTAGCACAAAGTCAGAACGGCGTTCGAATGTCAGGTCACGGATACGCACACCTGATGAGCGGCAATAACCGCGAAACCGGTCGTGTGCTTCTGTCCTGCTTTTCGAACGTCATATACTACTTATTAATAAAAATCTGACTTTAAACCAAAGCATGCATGGAATCAGGGTTGAGATGCATGTATCGTAAGTGACGATATATTAGATTACCGGATATGCTCTAACTGGTTGGACCTTATATTTGATGCACTTTTTTCCCAAGCTCTACAATTCGCCTATCCGCCGCATCTTCATTCTGTTGCAGCGATTCCATACTACGTCGCGTCATATGCACGCTCGAATCAATCGTCGCCTTTCACAACCGAACTTTGCATTGAGCGCCCATGGTTCGTGGTCCGTCGCCCGTCTAGTAACGTGACTTTGTTGGCGTGTCCGCGCAACCTTCTGAGCGCCTTTCAGTGGTCGCCCATCGATCTTCTTCCACAATGCACTGCATCGGTTGCCAACCTGGGTTCAATTTGGAAGCATCCTGTTCTCATCCGCGATAATGACGCACATCAGGCTTCGCTATCATCCAATCCAGTAGCCTGTCTGCTAATGACTAACGTGCAAACCAGTGAGGTAATTTACGTTCGTTTTCGTGTAATATTCTCAGGTTTAGGCTATTCGATATTGGGGTTCCAATCATACACCCGTGCAGTACCATTTGGTTATGTATTTATCTGTGGACTCACACTTTTTATGCAAGACAAGTACTTCACTCGTGCATAGTATTCGAAATATTTTAACTTTGAACTTGTCGTTTTGCCAATCATTGTTCCTGATTTGAAGTACGGCTTTTATGTCTCAGAGTTACACCGAAAACGTGGCACAATGAACTCCAACGTTTCGTCGCTCTGCTATGCAGTCATTCTTATATAACATGGCACGTCACATACCATTGAGTTTCACGTTCCATTGTCTTTTAAAATACATGCTCAATTTTGTTATGTGAATCTTGTTGTACGTTCTATGTTTCTTTAGCTTCACACTTCACTGTTTCCATAATGAATTTTACCATTGTAAGAGATATCGGGGCTAAATAGCTGTTATTTGCCATGTTCCTAATTTTAATATCCGTCAACAAGTGTTATCATCATCGATCCGTCGTCCAAAGGTGTTGAAGTTCTTTGATTTAATCCCATCCACCTTGGAAATGACACAACTGATTAAGCAGCCTTATCTGACCGTTTCTTCAATGTTCTAACCTCGTTTACCATTTATCTACTGTTTCAACGCATGAGATCCTGATCCTACTGTCTCCACTTGCTAAATTGATTGGCCAACGACAGTGAGTTGCATGCTGAAACACACTGGAGTCTCACTACCATTTCTATTCCCTCCTCATATCTGTCTAGGCCTGGACAACCTGACGGTATCTTAGCCCACGTACAGTCTTTGACTGTGCGGTACTTTGTCTGGATCATACGTGTGCTTTCAGACCATCCTACCATACTTGTTATACATATTTTTAGTACCAGTGGTTCTTCATTTGCACTTGTTTGGACAACTTTGAAACTGCTAAGATTATTCCGTCTTATTCTCAATTAGACTTCTTAAACTACCTCACAACAATGCCGTCTCTACATCATTCCATTGGTTTTTCAGCTGTTTCTCTACACCGGCACTGGTGTTTCTCGATCATTGCCGTTTCCCTGCGATCCTGGAACGTCTGTTCACGTGAGCGCACTTTGCGTTATACACCGCGGTAGTGCCTACAACTTGCTGATTGCAACCGGTGATGGGCGTTTATTTTCCCTGTTAAATTTCTGCCTCAATTCCACCAATGAACCTGCTTGGATTGTGGAGCAAAGTCCAGGTAATTTAGCGTTCAGTTTTTCCCACTTGAACCGGAATGGTCTCCCTAACTCACTGACATTCGGATTCAGCTTCCTGGAACGAGACGAAAGCTTCGATGAACGAGCCTGGGTTCTTTACTTCAATAGCTTGTGCGGGTGAACAACTTTGGGCGACAGACAATGTCGGAAACTTGTTCACGGCTGAACTCGTCGATGCTGACCCTCCATCGGACGGCCGTTTGATCTCTCGATGGCTACCATTTTGTAAGGGGTGGTCACTTTTCGTGATTTTTTTCGATATTCCCCGCGTATTTTGCTGTCGGTCAAGTTTAGTGTGTATCGCCGTCACCGTCTTACTTTTACCGTTGCGTCCGGCTCATAGTTACCAGTTATCGTCCTTCCAGTGTCTTGAACTTTTTTGTTTTGTTCATCGGGACACTGGGTCACGCGGCAGTTCTCATCTCTGTTTGGTCAATAGAATTAAGTACGTTTGAAAGAACATATTCAGCAGAAAAAAACAACTTTGGCTTGTACTTCTAATTTGTTAATTTACCCATTTGCGAATTGTTTATTTTGCGCAGATACCCTGTAAACCGAACTTACTCTGTTCTTGCTTCAGACGTTCAGCATTCCACAACTGCGCCCTCCTTATCACTCAGTTTTTGCGGTTGTACCAGACGCACATCTCCGAAGTATACAAGTTGTCGCTTACTGTGCCAGTCGTACTATGAATCTCAGTATTTGAGAAAAGGTTTCCCACAAACAAAGGTATACTTGAATGCCGCTGTTACATAAGGTTCGTATAACGAACCACAATGTTTGTAACCACCAAATCGGTCCAGGAAACTCGAGTTCAACGTCAAAGTATTCAGTCACGGTATAGGCACCAATGTGTCTAATGAACGGTTGAGTCACGCGTCCAAGCCCACCAAGATATTGAGATAAGCAAGTCGTCGACATAAAAGTTATTGCGAATAGCATCAGCAACTAGCGCGGGGGCATTCTGATCACACAGGGCAAGCGTCTGTTTTAGAGCGAAGTTTGCGACGAATGGTGAAGAAACCGCTCCGAACGGATGGACAGCCATCTGGTATTCAATAGGGTTTTGAGAATGCCACCACAAAAACCTCAAAGCGCCCCGATCAGTCTCAGGTACAGACACTTGCATGAACATTTCTTCGATGTCGCCAGAGAGCGCAATCAGTTCCTTGCGAAATCGCAGAAGTATACCGACTAAACTACGTAGTGTATCTGGACCTTGATACAAACAATCATTTAGTGATACACCTCTAAATTTGGCGGCACAGTCATGTACAACCCTTAGCTTACCAGGCTTTTTTAGGGTTAACCACTGTATGATGTAGAAGATACCATCGCGGTCGAAAATCTGTTCGTAATTGATGTTCCGGAACAGGAGTCGCATATCCAGAGCTAAAATTACGTTCCATCATACTTGCATACCTTTGGAATAACTCGAGGTTCCGCAGAAACCTAGAACGTAGGCTCTGCAGAAGCGACTTTGCTTGATCATAGTTGCTACAAAGTTGATGAAAATCTTATTTTCCAAGGTGAGCACACTTCAAAATGACCGTTTTTCAAACGACAAGACCTTTCGACGATTTCAACGGCCTTTAATTCATCCCTTGACAATTGTTGGTCACATGATGCGCTATCATCAAATTCTTTGTTATACATTACTTTCAATTGCTCGGTCACATCTGTGAATTCCCTTTGAACACTGAACACGAGCTTGTTACGTGTCGCCTGGGAATTAACGGGTCCCAGAACCACCCAGCCAAGCGTGGCTAGGTAAGCAAATGGCACGTTGGGGCGACCAAATCTCTGCTCCAATACCCCATGTGCTTCTGGTACGTCCGCTCCAATAAGCAGACCAACCGAGTGATCAGGAATGTCAGGTAAATCTAAATCATTCAAATGTTCCCATGGCTTGGCGTCAATAGCAGCCGAATAACAATTGTTTCTAGGCAAATCCGAAACACAAAATGCGCGCTGTATGACCACAGTAGGTTTATCGCAACCTAATGGTGCTAGCGAGAGTTCTGTTTTCCCAGATTCTAGATGAGAAACCGAATTCAGCGTTCGAATATGTAGGACTTCCTTTTCGGGTTGAATTCCCAATTCAACAAGAAGGCTACTTTTCACAAGAGACACATCAGATCCGTTATCCAACATGGCATTTGTATCTACTGCGCCTCGTGGTCCCAGAACGGTAACAGGGAATGTGCCCAGACGGACACGTTCAAAACGAGCACTCATACTGTTACATCTTAGCAAATTTTGATCACTCCCTTCCTTGTGCATATGTAACAAGTAATTATGCCTCCCATTACAACCAGAGACAGAGCAGAACACATTCTTGCGGCAATCTATAGCTCGATGACCGGTAAGAAGACATAAGAAACAAGCCTGATATTTCTTGACAACGTTCCACCGACCAGTCACATCCTAAGATTTGAACATGTCACAATTATCCAAATCGTGTTTATCACCACAAACATAACAACTGCTGTCAAGGTTCGATTGAAACTGGCCCGTGCGGTTAACTGTAGCATGAACTCGCGCAAAGTCTCTGCTTGTCTTCTCCATCGTCTTTACATTCGATTTGGTCGCAATTTGACCTACGACATATACGTGCCTCGTCCGCTATAAACCGCTGCAGGTCATGAAATTTAGGCTGACGGTTGCCTTGGTTGATCACATCACATCCTGCAGTTCATATGGTAACTTAGAGACGATCAACTAAAGTGTCGTCAAAGAATCAAGATCCGCCTCGCAATTCATTTGAGAGAGAGCAGTCTCACAGTTCTGCATCTCTATCGAAAGTTGAGTCAGCGAGACCCCGTTTGTTCTTGCGTGTGACAGATAGGAAGTCAGACGGTCAATCATCGACCGGGCGATGGCATGAGATTGTCCATAGAGCTCGGTTAGAATCTCTCTAGCCCTTTTATAAGCGGATTCGGGCGGCAGCATGCTACACCCGTCAATGGCGTCCCGCGCTTGACCTCTACAATAGTGTAGCAAGTATAGCATGCGTTGGCCTTCATCAAACACATTACTTTCGATGAAGTTTTCGAATTGTCGAATAAATTTCCAGTATTGACATATATTACCATCAAAATACTGTAATTATACTCTTGGCAACACCGGCGCCGCACGTTCAGCTAGCTTAGTTGATCCTTTATGCTCGTCTTGAAATGTAACCGACTTTTGATTATCTTTGACGGTCATATCTGACGTAGTGCATCCAGCAATGGGACCAAAATCACCATCCTCCGACTGTTCTAATCTGAGTCGAGCTAATCTAGTAACACTCGAGGCTTTAAACAATTCTAATTCTAGCTCTCGACGTCTCTCTTCCGCAACTATTTGCGCTTTCAGAAGCTGCAGCCTATGGTTGTCATTATTTGAACTAGCTACCGAACCAGAGCATGAAACACTATCAACCAATGTAAAATTATTGATTTGCCCGTCCAGTAGAATCTTCTCGTCGTGTTCTTTTGGTTTCTTTGATGAGCTCTTCTTCATTTTCCCCATTCGTTTCAACGAAGCCAAATTGAGTACTGTAACCGCCAAATCGGTCCGGGGAAACTCGAGTTCAACATCAAAGTATTCAATTGCTTCGTTGAAGCGAATGGGGAAAATGAAGAAGAGCTCATCAAAGAAACCAAAAGAACACGACGAGAAGATTCTACTGGACGGGCAAATCAATAATTTTACATTGGTTGATAGTGTTTCATGCTCTGGTTCGGTAGCTAGTTCAAATAATGACAACCATAGGCTGCAGCTTCTGAAAGCGCAAATAGTTGCGGAAGAGAGACGTCGAGAGCTAGAATTAGAATTGTTTAAAGCCTCGAGTGTTACTAGATTAGCTCGACTCAGATTAGAACAGTCGGAGGATGGTGATTTTGGTCCCATTGCTGGATGCACTACGTCAGATATGACCGTCAAAGATAATCAAAAGTCGGTTACATTTCAAGACGAGCATAAAGGATCAACTAAGCTAGCTGAACGTGCGGCGCCGGTGTTGCCAAGAGTATAATTACAGTATTTTGATGGTAATATATGTCAATACTGGAAATTTATTCGACAATTCGAAAACTTCATCGAAAGTAATGTGTTTGATGAAGGCCAACGCATGCTATACTTGCTACACTATTGTAGAGGTCAAGCGCGGGACGCCATTGACGGGTGTAGCATGCTGCCGCCCGAATCCGCTTATAAAAGGGCTAGAGAGATTCTAACCGAGCTCTATGGACAATCTCATGCCATCGCCCGGTCGATGATTGACCGTCTGACTTCCTATCTGTCACACGCAAGAACAAACGGGGTCTCGCTGACTCAACTTTCGATAGAGATGCAGAACTGTGCGACTGCTCTCTTTCAAATGAATTGCGAGGCGGATCTTGATTCTTTGACGACACTTGAGTTGATCGTCTCTAAGTTACCATATGAACTGCAGGATCGTTGGGTCAGATTAGTTGACGTGATCAACCAAGGCAACCGTCAGTCTAAATTTCATGACCTGCAGCGGTTTATAGCGGACGAGGCACGTGTATGTCGTAGTCGCTTCGGTCAAACTGCGACCAAATCGAATGTAAAGACGATGGAAAAGACAAGCAAATACTTTTCGCGAGTTCATGCTACAGTTAACCGTACGGGCCAGTTTTAATCGAACATTGACAGCAGTTTTTATCTCTGTGGTGATAAACACAATTTGGATAATTGTGACATGTTCAAATCTTACGATGTGACTGGTCGGTGGAACGTTGTCAAGAAATATCAGGCTTCTTTCTTATGTCATCTTATTGGTCATCGAGCTATAGATTGCCGCAAGAATGTGTTCTGCTCTGTCTCTGGTTGTAATGGGAGGCATAATTACTTGTTACATATGCACAAGGAAGGAACTGATCAAAATTGGCTAAAATGTAACAGTATGAGTGCTCGTTTTGAACGTGTCCGTCTGGGCACATTCCCTGTTACCGTTCTGGGACCACGAGGCGCAGTAGATACATATGCCATGTTGGATAACGGATCTGATGTGTCTCTTGTGAAAAGTAGCCTTCTTGTTGAATTGGGAATTCAACCCGAAAAGGAAGTCCTACATATTCGAACGCTGAATTCGGTTTCTCATCTAGAATCTGGGAAAACAGAACTCTCGCTAGCACCATTAGGTTGCGATAAACCTACTGTGGTCATACAGCGCGCATTTTGTGTTTCGGATTTGCCTAGAAACAATTGTTGTTCGGCTGCTATTGACGCCAAGCCATGGGAACATTTGAATGATTTAGATTTACCTGACATTCCTGATCACTCGGTTGGTCTGCTTATTGGAGCGGACGTACCAGAAGCACATGGGGTATTGGAGCAGAGATTTGGTCGCCCCAACGTGCCATTTGCTTACCTAGCCACGCTTGGCTGGGTGGTTCTGGGACCCGTTAATTCCCAGGCGACACGTAACAAGCTCGTGTTCAGTGTTCAAAGGGAATTCACAGATGTGACCGAGCAATTGAAAGTAATGTATAACAAAGAATTTGATGATAGCGCATCATGTGACCAACAATTGTCAAGGGATGAATTAAAGGCCGTTGAAATCGTCGAAAGGTCTTGTCGTTTGAAAAACGGTCATTTTGAAGTGTGCTCACCTTGGAAAATAAGATTTTCATCAACTTTGTAGCAACTATGATCAAGCAAAGTCGCTTCTGCAGAGCCTACGTTCTAGGTTTCTGCGGAACCTCGAGTTATTCCAAAGGTATGCAAGTATGATGGAACGTAATTTTAGCTCTGGATATGCGACTCCTGTTCCGGAACATCAATTACGAACAGATTTTCGACCGCGATGGTATCTTCTACATCATACAGTGGTTAACCCTAAAAAAGCCTGGTAAGCTAAGGGTTGTACATGACTGTGCCGCCAAATTTAGAGGTGTATCACTAAATGATTGTTTGTATCAAGGTCCAGATACACTACGTAGTTTAGTCGGTATACTTCTGCGATTTCGCAAGGAACTGATTGCGCTCTCTGGCGACATCGAAGAAATGTTCATGCAAGTGTCTGTACCTGAGACTGATCGGGGCGCTTTGAGGTTTTTGTGGTGGCATTCTCAAAACCCTATTGAATACCAGATGGCTGTCCATCCGTTCGGAGCGGTTTCTTCACCATTCGTCGCAAACTTCGCTCTAAAACAGACGCTTGCCCTGTGTGATCAGAATGCCCCCGCGCTAGTTGCTGATGCTATTCGCAATAACTTTTATGTCGACGACTTGCTTATCTCAATATCTTGGTGGGCTTGGACGCGTGACTCAACCGTTCATTAGACACATTGGTGCCTATACCGTGACTGAATACTTTGACGTTGAACTCTAGTTTCCACAGAATCACATGCTGATTCTTCGTCAAACACTCAAGGTAATGTGTTGCTTACATCCTCATCCCTTACGCACCACTACCGGTTACTGGCTGTTTACCATCATCAGGTGGAGACAGTAAGATTAGGTTCAGTGAGCCTTTAAACAGTGGATAAGTGGTAAACAAAGTTAAACTTGTATGCCACTGTTGCATAGGGTTCGTACAACGAACCACGTTGTTCAAACACAGAATCACATAGTGATTCGTGGTCAAGCACTCAAAGCGCTTATGGATGACCAGTGTGATGTGTTGCTCACATCCCACGAAATGACACATCACTACCGGTTTCTGGTTGTTTGCCGTCATCAGGTGGAGATAGTAAGATTAGGTTCAGTGAGCCTTGAAACAGTGAAATTGACACTGATTATCGAAGATAGTGGAAAACACTTCGGCTTAATAACTATTCGGTTGGTTTAACAGAAATCGAATCAGGTCGCTCTTCATAGCTTCATTCGTGTTAAACCAGAACGGCTGCACAGCGAATAAGTATTCACAAAACGTGATAATCTCCCTTTACTCCCTTTGTTTTGAAATTTCGAAATATGTTTCGCGAAGCTTGTATAATGTTGATGTCCTTTCCATACCGTCCCAATTTTGTGTATCTATTTTCCCCAATATTATATCTGTACGCATTTCGTGTGTGCTGCTGCATTCTAGATAACGATAAAGAAGATTATAATGTAGAATCCTTTTGTTCCTATGTATTTTTATCTGTCTAGGTAATGTTGGATGCCCGTACGTCATCAAGTTCATATTATCCCATACCTGCTACTCTCATATTCATTTTCAAAAAGTTGACGTTGTTCATCGGTGTTTGACGTTTAAATTTGCCTCCGTTTGTGGTTTTCCCAGCTTGGTGTACCAGTTTTTTCAGCTTGGTAGTCTTGCCTCACTCTTTCGAAAACTGTCTCTATTTTCACTCTCATCGACTGCTGGTGTCCGTAAACGCATCGTCAATCTGCAATTCGTGTTACAGCAAACGGTTTGCAGTTGCATCCCTGAACCACTTTTTGGTTTAAAAAGTATTGTTTTGCCCACGTCCCCGCACTCATATGTCATTTCTGGGTGTTTGCTGTCACGAAATACTTTCGTCGAAACTACTCACCTTCGGAGTACAAGGTAAACTCCCATGGATAAAAGAATGGTTAGTATGTACATTTTTGTGGGTCTCGTAAAGCATAGCTTTTTACCCGCATATCATCTATGTATGTATGAAACCACAAGCCTGATCTAGGCAAAGTGCCGCACAGTCAGAGACTGCACGTGGGCGATATTACTGTCAGGTTGCCCAGGCCTTGACAGATATGAGGGGGGAAATAGAAATGGTAGTGAGACTCCAGCGTGTTTCAGCATGCAGCTCACTACCGGTGGCCAATCAATTTAGCACGATGTTAGCCGTACAGCACAGAAATGCTGCACGATTGCACATCCGTGCACAATATCATCTATGAATAAATCAGAATCAGAAACAGTAAGATTACGTTCAGTGGGTTTGTTTATGTACCTCGAATTAGCTCAGTTGCCTTTTTTCATTTACCTTTTCGGCGTCTCTTCGTGGCGCGACTTCAGATACACCATGCTTTTGATGGATTCTTTAATAATCGAGACATCATCCGTTTGAAACATACGAACCACATCCCTGTTCATTAGGCTCGAAAATGAACAAACTGCAATTCTATTCACATGATTACACGCTGTGCGATCCAGCGCACCCAGAATTTCCATGCAGATCAAATCTGGAATACAATTTCGCGAGACCATCTCTATTTACTAAGGTGAATGTGTAATTCACGGGCGAGAGTCGTTTATCAAATCGCATCAAACGTCTATTGATTATATCAAATACATTCAAAGTTTTGATGGGTTCAATAATGTTGTCTACTTTCACGTATACTTCGTACGAATCTCGAGTTTTTGTCCTCTAGTCATCTGTGTCTATCGCTCCTCCCTCCCCAATTCCACTTTCAGCGGATGAGATGCGTTCACGAATTTTGTTTCTATCTGTAAGTGCTTCTGTACACAACACCTGTGTTTGGGCACTGGGGTTGCCATATAGCTCTGCCAACAAACGGTCACTCATGCGATCATTGTCGGAAGATCAAACGTTGCCTGGATCCGTCTTTGTGCGCTACAATTCCCAGACGTCAAGCGATGTATGCTGGTCGTTTGTGATCTCGCCTCCTGCCAAGAGGTACGTCTTCCTTGCAACGCAATGCTACCATGAAATTGTTCAGTCCTATTTCATGTGTCTTTTCTGACTTGTAGACTGTACGTTAGTGGAACTCGTGTGTGGTTGCTGTCTACCGATTCTGCTGTTTACATTCGACCCACCGGCTTCTCCTTGGATAATGAAAATCAATCGCTAGTGGGTCATTGGCAATCTTTACCGCATCCTGACCCGATATCGAACGTGCTCGAATTGGAAAGTTTGGCACCCGGTTTTGACGCTCCAGTTTATTTGAACAATCAGCTGGTGGATGCCATTGCTCTTTCAAGCAACGGAAAACTTTTCGCTTTGTCGTTTCATGGAGAGCCGATTCGAATCGTGCCTTCCGATAATCCTTCAGGCTTCAAGGTCGAACCACTCACTGTTCTGCCATAATTGTCCACCACGTGCTCAATTCGTCTCACTTTCACGTGACTTTATTTTTTTACTCTACTCAATTTCTATGCATCCATTTTGGCATATTATCTTTTGTTCAATTTTCCACTCACTCTTGCTATCGATCTCTAGATGTTTGTAATTTTTGTGCTATTTTTGACTTTCTTCACACGCTTTCATGTTCGCAATTGGTCGGCTTATTTTTGTTCTCCACAACTTTTTAACATCAATACATATGACCTAGCAGAATGTCCTTGAGAATTCTCACCTTTTTCCTTGTCATTTACCCACAATCGCGTCACACCAGGCTGGATGAATCTCAAATTGTTCAATTGTTTTGTAACCCAAACGTCGCTAAACTCTTTGAATGTCTGTCAACACTACCTGACGTTTTTCGCACATTCCATTACCGTGATAAACGGGAAATTCAAAGCGTCTTTTTACGTTCTACTATCGTATATATAGAGTGTCCAAAAGTTTTAGCCTAAACACACTGCTGGTGGTTCAACGTGTTCCATATTAATTCACGCTTGATTGAATAGCGAGCCATGAACATTTATCATGGGGTTGCAATCGCTCAAATCGACTTACAAATTTGTCATCAGTATTGATTCTCCACTGGTTGCGTTTTCCATCACTTAGTTTGCCTGACGATTTTGTTGTTTCTTGTTTCGGACAATATATTCATGGGGACTGGGTTTTTACAGAATAGATTAGACATATAGGTCGCCATGGCGTTAGAGTGCTTCGTTTATTCTTCCCGGACAATTTACAACTGCTTTTTTGATACATTGTCACACAAATCACCTTTCTGACGCTAAAATTATTTGAACAAACAGGCAAACTAGTGAATCTTTTATGGTAGACCGTCTTTTAAAATAATTCTCTGAACTGTCATAAAACCATGACATCTCTAAATGCTTGAAAGATGGGAAGCGTGGTACGTAATAACCTGCTTATCATGTAAAAGAGTAGACACCGACACACCCCGATGGGGTTCCTACATCTCGAATCATGTATGCATTCGGGTAAATATTTTGAACGAGTCGAGCGACATCCGCATGACAGCTTACTTGCAGCTTTTCTATGTTATGCATCATAACAAGCTTTCTCGTCACTTCACCTGAATTTATGTATGAAATCACAAGCCTGATCAATTCAAAGTGCAACACAATCAAAAATTGCATGTGTTAAGATACTGTCATGTTTCCCAGGCTTAGACAGATACGGGAGAGGCAAATGGCAATGACGTTGAGACTCCAGCGCCTATTCGCATGCCGCTCATTACCGATGGCAAATCCATTTAGCCACAGAGCACATAAGCGTTGCACGATGGTATATTCGTGCCACTTCACTTTACAGCATACGGATTAACCAACCCTCTATCAAGGCTGCTAATGAAGGCGAGTTGAAGCTATATCACTAATAGTAAAACGCAACTGTCTCTGGGCCACTAGCCAGGGAGTCGCTCAACCCGCTACGCTAATTAATCTTACATTTGACCCTACAATGTTGATGAACTTACTAGCATTTGAATGCATCAACATGTGGCGGAGGAGGTGATGTTTCTCTCCACTGCCGGCTATGGAAAAAACCTACACCGTGCAGCAGATATAGGTCGTCACGAATGTGACTGCTTAGTCATGTAAACCGCTGTGGAGCATGAAGTCATCGAACACTCCTAATGTTCTTCAACGTACAACATTGAAGATGCTAACAACTAACTACTAATTGCTCGTTAGTAAACACTGTCTAAGAAAATTAACAATATTACCAGCAATCTCAGTGGAAGTAGAAATATCTTATGGTTGATGCATGAAGTGAAGATTGCCAGTTAGCTGTTCTCGATTGACATGCAGTAAACCACAACTCATGGACACGAAACGCCGAAAAGTCAGGTAATAAATTAACAACAGAATTCCGGTTGTGTAATATTTGCATGTACATGTTTCAAGTGTAATTTAGTTCGAAATCATGAGCCAATGGAGAAAATCATCAGCCTTCAAACAATACATATGATCCAAACATAGTGAGATTTTGAGCGGACACACATGGCACGCAATCGCCCGACGAATCAGATCAAATAATCAATCGTTTGTCAACATTAACGAAATCGTTTAATCTCGATTTTGAATTGTGACGCAATCCACAAGTAGACTGTAAACTTCGGGAGTGACATGGTTAGGGTTGGATCAAGTGTTTTGGAAGCGTGCAATTAACCCTTTACTGCCCAAAGTGCAGAATTCGGCACGCTAATTAAAAGTTGTATAAATAAGCAGTGCTCGGTTCAAATCGTTTCCCTTGTGTTTTTACTTGTTCAATACAAGTCTAGTACCAATTTGATACATGTACACAGCAGTCATCCGGCATATAACGCCAGCGTGCATCGAGAGTTTGCGAGAGATGGACGTGTAGCGTATTCAGCCTAGAAATTAAATCGGGCAGTTAAGGGTTAAAAGTAAGGCGATTAGACTCCGATTGAGTTGACATAATGATTTCTGTAACTTTCTTCTTTGGAGTTTTATAATAATATAAATGTTCGACTATAAAAGAGTACGAAATCTCTATTTACATAACTTGTATTGGTATAACCCAGTTCTTATATTTATTTATTTATTTACGTTATTTTTATGTGAACATAACTTTACACACGAGTTCATGGTTCACAGTCTTGCTTATGCTTTATTTATATTCTTTCATTTCGTTATCAGCTATTCTGTTCCGTTAATTTGTTCCTCTTGCAATTCCACTCTTTGCCCGATCCCGAAATGGCAGTGGCATCTGCCTTCATTCCGAAACCCAACTGCCCCGTGTTGATTCTCTATTGGATAGAATCCGTGTTCCGGTTTCAACGCTTTACTCAAATCGTTCAAGCTGATGATATAAACGACCGATCCGTCCCGCTTGTCTCGAAGTCGAATCGTGACCGAGCCCTCAAAAATGGTCTCCACTTGAAACCGCCCATCATATTCATCCTCGGTAATGACTAGATCTGCTTTGGTTATGCAACCAGGGGGAACAACAACCTGGAAAATAGGAAAGGTGGATAGAGTTTCATCAACCGCGAATTGACCGGGCTGCATTTCACATGTAAAGTGAGCCACATGTGAAGCTAATGACAAAACTCGCATAACAATTATCAACTATTTCCTTTGAAAGATTTTCGTCATTATTCAAACATTGGCAACATCTGCTCCTTTTGCTTATGAATTTGGGTTGTTTTATTTTCGTAAAAGTTTGATTTAAGTTCAGCAATCAAACATTCATTTAAGCAGTGCGTTTTCAAACTCACGTGAATCGAAGCATTCTCAAAGATGAATTTGAAATTTTCTCAAAATCGGTTTTAGAAGCATTTTAAACTTGGAGCTGCTAACTACATATAAATGTTGTATCTTCGTGTACTCTCTTGTATGTTGGGTGAAAAAACATGCTAAACGACGTCAACCAATGTATTATGATGGTCACATCCCCATCCCTTACATCAACCACATGTTATTTGTTAAGATCCTAGGAATTAGAATATTTGGCAGTCAAATATGAACATGTCTCTCATAACACTCAATTAATTTTTACGGATGACAATAATGTATCATAAGTTTGTGGGCACACTTGAATTTTGTGAAAATGAATCTAAAATATTCATCGAGTCAAAATCAGATACACATGCATTTCCTGAAAATGCGTCCGTAAATGCAAAGCTTAGCGCCGAAATGTAGGCTCTATCCAAGGCCATTGGACGTGAACAACACAACAACGAATGGTAAACAAGGAGCCGGGTCGATTTCGTAGTTGATTGTTCTACATATGCAAAATCGTGCACCACCGTAGCGGTGGAGTAATCGATAATCATGCACAATTCGGCCAGGTGGTAAATAGAAACTTCTATCCAGATCGTGCCGTCGACAGCTGTTCTAACAGCTGTTCTCTAAATGTCATTTCGGTGTAACTGAACGAAATCGTAATAAGTGATACATTGTGCGGCTAGCAATTGTTTCGGTTTAAATCAGCTAAATAGCGGAATATATATATATATATATATATATATATATATATATATATATATCAAAAAGAAATAACTTGTTATCGTCGAAACCAATCCCATGTATACCCAAATTTCGGATGAACTGGTGAACCAAACTTCCGAATTAAATTGTGAGATCGTATTAAGCTTGGTTTTGCAATTTCGTAAAATAAACCACTTTGTGAGAGCCGACTAGCACTTTTGGTGATTGAATTGCTATTTACTTACGGAGCTTTATGGCTCTAGCGCTGTGTAACATCACACCACCGTTTCAAGGACCAGTTAAGCTTCTATTACCGCATGAACCGGTTATTGCGTATGTGTGATGGAATGCGTACTGCTTGGCGCATTGTGTTCATTCGATTCGCCTTTGTTACACTTGCTTTTTATGCACTTGAAGAAGTTTGACGCTACCAATCTTATCATATTGTTGCGAAGTTCAAATTTACTAGTACTCCGATGTCCCTACTAATGTGTGCGAACACGGTGAGAGCTCATGTTTAATTTTTAGTGATATTAAAGCTTACAAACACGTGAGATTAAAGTAGGTAAATTTGCAATACAACTCTTAGCCATAGAAAATGAACATATAGATTTCAATAGCCAGTTTGGCTGCCTCAACCAAACTTTAATAAATTCGAGACTGCTGACAAATGAATAATGCACACTCCAACTAATTAATTCGTCCACAATACGATATGTCACGCACGGTTGAAATAAACGTGCCAATCGCTATCTATCTCTCATGATTACTAACTTCTAATTCGGTTGCCGTCTATTCGGATTATAATTTGAGGCGTGCAACCTGCCAGAAGCCGCCTAAGCGATGGTTTCGTTTGGCTTTCATAAAGCATGTGAACCTGAGATCTAGAATGATCATTACAGATGGTAACCTTACATAGTCAGAATACTCTATTTGTGGACTCAAAGATAATTTTGAAAAAGATGCATTAGCAATAGTGTGCATGGTAATGTTTACATGCAGATAACAATGGAGGGTTTCTTGTGCCTCATTTTGCTCCAACTCTACTTGGTTCTTGTAGTAAGTGGTAGTAGGTATTTTTGAAGATTTAATCAACCACAACCTTTACAATGCAACCAGAAAACTGTGGAATTAGTTGTGAAGAAATACCTCAAATATGGATTACCGTTTCAATAAAATCATTCTGATGGAGAGATTTAGATATTGTCATTTACGAATTGCCCAAGACATACTTATTCTAAAGTTGCGTTAAAAATATGTTTAAGACACATGGGGTGCAATTTGTTAATTCAACCCAAGAAACTTTCATTATATAGATGAGTTCGTAAACGAATACTCGAAAATATACTGATAAGCGAAAGTAACAACACTCTTGAGAACCTATATTGCTGGACATAATATGGACACAAGTGATCATATCTACGTAAATGAGAATGGTTTATGATCAGACAATTGTATGATATTATCACCATGGTATAAGAATTAAAGATAACTGTAATGGCAACAATTTAATAATATTGCAATTACAAAAAATCTTGTGCATGGATAAAAATTATTTATTTCTCTTTTCGTTGATTTTTCTCATGTTTATATGCATCAGACGTGCTATAGCTTGCATGTACATTAATGAGGTAACAGTTGTAGCGTACTTTCGACCATGGCCTCAAACCGTTAATTTGTTTTTACGTTACCAATTTTCAAAGTCCTTTGAATATAACCTAACTGTTTCCATGACGTAAGACAGCCAGAAGCGGGTTGTCGTATGTAAATGCTCAAGACGGGTGCATAACACCTCTCATCATATTTATATACTATTTAATTTAATCGCTTAATTTGTTTCAATACACTTATGTTTTAAATTTCACCCATATATACATACATACATACATACATAAAAAAACCTCGTATTACCTTGAATAATATATACGTGTCTTGAGATCAGGGCTTGGAATCTATTTGTGATTCTTTATTTGAATACCATGGTTTATTGCGGAAAACCAACTCGACAGTCCCATCACATTCAAACTATGTTTACAACCATTGCGTTTATTCAAGGCTTACTCAAACTAATCTGATTACCTTCACGTCATGATGGCAAATATCGAGAAACCGATTCCTGAGTTTGATTTACATACACAATCAACTTAAAATATTAGATAATTTATGGTGAAAAAATCAATAAGCTTTATAATTACCGCAGTATGTGTGAAAAAGAAAGCCAAGCCAATCCCACTTATACTCAAATGAACATTTTGTAATTTGCAGTGGTTACCTGGAGCGCATTCAAAACAATTGTGAATTTCAAGTATATAATTGATTGCACTTATGCGTTTACTTTAAATCCTGCGCAATTCACGCAGGTAATGAGCTGCATGCTGAAAAACGATAGAGTTTCACTACTATCTTTATTCTCATATCTATCTAGGCCTGGGAAACCTGGCAGTAATATCTCCCGCGTGCAGTCTCTGACTATGCAGCACTTTGCCTGGATCGGGCTTGTGCTTTCATACCATATCATACGATTTTACGCACATAAAGAATAAAATATCGGCGACAGAGATCATATCTGATTATCGGCTAACCCAAGATCACGTTAATGTGCCCCAATTCTATACTGAATTTATAATTCTAAATCTTAACACAAGACGCTGCACCGATGGTTTCATGATGACTTTGAATAAAAAGCAGAGTGGGGTGCTTGGAAAGTATTTTCGAGGTTCATTTTTCCACAAAACAATTACCTATCCTGTCCATTTTGTGGGTAGATCATTCATCCATTTTAATTAGTTAATTTTAATTAAACTTGAACTTGCCGTATACACTTGTTACTTAGCGGATTAATTTGCATTTCAAAAAAGCATTGGTTAATTATTTTCGTGAAATGTTTAAACTTGAATTGTTTTGCTTAAATTATAAAACTTTTCGATGGTCATTTTCATTCCATTTCAGATCCGCCATTTTTTATGCAAGGCATTTCCGTATAAATAAGATCTCAGACCTGTGTGATGTTTTGTTACATTTTCCCTTTTCACGCATTCGAAACATTTTACAGATTGGAATTCAGTCAATTTCGCCAGAAATACGTTTTTTTTCTTGTAGACGCGCGCGCGTGAGAGAGTAATTGTTCCGCGTTGTTCGCTGTCAGCGATTGTAGCTCGATGTGGGAATTGAGATATTGCTAATTTCTATTGATTATGCAAAAATTCTCCTTCCTGCTTTCTTCGTCTTACATACCGCGAACGAAGGCATGCCTACAAAATCCCATGTGAACGCACACAAACCGAATATTTATGGACTGCAATAGCGATAATTCGTTTCGATTAAGCGTATTTGCATTAACCCGTTCAATTTTATTGACGTAAAATTTTTCAAAATAAATATCCCGAACAATAAATGAATCAAGCGTGAACCAAGTGTTTTCACTTTATCGTTTGAGTGCTTTTGTTTAATTCCAATAATTAACGAGGAAACTAAATAATTCATGTATCCAAAGCAAACATTCAATAGAACGGTTATTTAGTGTGGGTTTGAGAGACACTAACAAATTACCGTTATGTTCCACAACACATATAAAGAGTACAAATGAGTCACGCAGTCGAACGTCAAATATATACAAAGATTTGAAGTTGCAGGCACCGCTTACTTACCAATTTGTTAGTGTTGAACGCTTGACATAGAATCACTTTGATACTAAAATTTATCACGATGATACGTTGTTTGAAACTTACTTAACAATGGTTTCAAATACCAAATTTGTTTACACTATATCCAGTGTCTCATGTATCGTTGTTTCAAATCTCACTTCCTTGCCTACAGAAGTCAAAGAGTGCGAAAATGGTTGTAAATGGAGAACGTAGAATGAGAGCAGACAAGCAGTTTGATAAATTATAACCATCTCGTGAGATGGACCTGAAATCAATACGCGAATCCGTACGTTGTTCTAAAATGATTCAAAATTGACAGTTTCTCTTAAACTTACGCTGTTAAGGGGATCATTAAAACGAAAGCCCTACTGTCTCGAATTAATGATTGTGAACAGCCGGAATAAGGTTTCAGTATGTGGCGCGATGTGAGCGCTAGGAAAATGACGTGAAACTGATTACGTTAGAATTATGAAAGTTAGTTGTCATTATAAATGATAAAATAAGGTTGAAATTCGACGTGGCTGCTATTCAATAGGGAGCAATACAATAGCCCGGCATTATTGAAGAAAGAGATTACACTTTTTAGAATTGAAGGGGCTTTGATGAGCTTTGACTGGATGAAGTTGGGTGTGTTGTCCGAAACAGCTTATTAAAAGTTGCAGAAATGTGCAGCAACAGAAGCGAGAGGATTTGAACTATAGATCTGAAGTGCAATAATAGAACCATAACTTTGGTTAACGTGTATGCATCGATGCTCTGTGTGACAATACAAGATTTTTATCACAGTCTCACAAAATATTTAAATTAGTGGCACTAAAATCTATGTATTGGTATTATGAGATTCCAATGCCACATTCGGCACAGATCACGAGTCTCGGTAGGTGTATAGGAAATGTCGGAGTAGGTAAAATCAATGATAACGGGCATTTGAAACTATGCACACAGTTTAATCTTCGTGTCACTAACACTTACTTTCAGCACCTTCACTTACTATAGCATAAAGTCACTTGGAAGCATGATCGACCGAAGCATCCTTTGGCGCGCTAATACGAAAAAAGTAATCCTCATAAGGTTATATCAAATTGCATATTACGATACTGACCATTCATTAGAGTTTGCGAAACTGAATTTTTACAGACTAAATTTCACAGTGCAAAATTCACCGCTAAGCCAAGTGTCGGTCGATCTTATATGCGATCGCAAACATGCTGAGTGAGATTTCACAACCGAGCTCAGCAAAGCAACTCATCATATTTAGACTGTGAAAACGGGAATCACTTAAAAACTGCATACGCTGTCTCTCATTCAACTTACTGTCTAACAAAATGTCGGATTACTAATTGTTTCGAAACCAAAACTTTCTTGATGACTGCTATCCTAGAGGCGAAACGGTATGCGTTTTTAAAGCTCAAACAAATGCAACATACGACTTCTTGGAGCAGCAAGAAATAAGGTTAGGTAGACTGTCGGGTAATGTCTAATATGCAAAATCGGAGAATGCTGGTAATATTTCGCGGTATCTTTGATGCAATCAATAGAGCTTTTGGTCCAAACAAACTTCAAGCCGCTCCCATTAAGTTAGTACCTGTTAACCGATTGTCGATATAACTCAGCAGATGAACAGATGAGCAGAGCACTTATCCTGTATTTACCCTAATGAAAGCATGGTTTTACATCATGATTTTGAAAATATCAAGCGTTTACCAACCATTTGAGACCTAGATAATGACACTTAATCTTCATGAGTTCAATAGATCAACTGCCCGCTTAGCGAAACGACAGGCCACTGGTGACAAAGGAATTCCACTCGAGCTCATCAAATACAGTAGGACGTCTTTATTACAGCTACTGAATCGTTTTATTTTCCAGTGTTTACAGTAGGAGTGTCTCCCACTAGAGATGTGAGTTTTCAAGATCATCACGCTATTTAAGTAAGTATGTGATTACAACAATTTTCGAGGAAAGCATCTTCTGCATGTTGTGGGCAAATGGTTCCCTGGAGATTCACAAATGAGGCTGTATAAATTAGCTGATAGTGATTACACCTAATCTCAATGTGACTACAGCAAGGAATGATCTACGACTGACATGATCTTCTCCCAGAGAAAACATCAAGAAAAATGTTCAGATTATGTCATTATAAGCTTTTTTTCTATTGATTAAACGAAGTCATTGAACTACGCAACCATGAATGGTCTTCTTCAAATGCTTGATCTTACAGGCTGCCTTAAAAGAATGCTCGAAATCGTTATTTCGTTCCATTGTGACAGGAATGGCCGGTTCCATTTTAAAGGTTGCAGTTCAGAATTTTTTGAAATTCACCGGAACTTTAAACAAGGACGTCTTCTTGCTCCCAGGCTGTTCAGATATTGTTTGCTCTGATGCACAAACATGCATTTTCAGATAATTAGATAATTTATTTAACTGAGTGTCAGCATGCTTTTCAACCTGAACTGTTGAATAACACAAAACAATATAATGGATGGGCCGATGTTGCAACAATCATTGTATACTAATAAAAAACACCAATCACGCTGACAGCTTGCAACTGTAGCTTGAAAACCGAGTACTGCCTGTCGCAGTGAGCTCTGCAAAAAATGAGAGTTCCTCGCGAATAGCTCATTTTCTTCATTTGAAAGAACCCGCAAAATAAATTCGTCTTGGACTTGGGATGTAATTCCATCGTAGACATTGACAAAAATTTATTTGTTTTTATTCGAACATATTGGCTTGATTACAAATCATGAAGTTGCCGTTCCATTGTTTAAATGCTGACTGGAGCTAAGGCGTTATGAATACGATATTTTAATGTTATGCGTTGGTTCAGAAGCTTTACTGGACTAAGAAGATTTGACTGAATCCGAAAAACGTTTTTACGATTTCCTTATTAACTATATTGTCGTAACACAGAAGCAAACTAAACGTAACAGGATGGATTGTATTGCAATGTATTCCATTGAATAGCATTGAATGTAACTACAGATAAAGAAAGTCCGTTTGGCCTCTTGAGCGTGTTAAGTTTGCTTGTGTATACTTCCCGTAAGTGTCTATATTTGTCTCATCAACGACGAACCACATTCAAAATATAGGATGAAGATCTGAAGTGCATGTCTATAGAGAACAAATATTTGTTGAAACTTAATGAGCGCCTGTTCTTACGAAGTACACAACATGTTTATCGACTTGCGAATAGTATGACTGACAATGCTTAGGAGTTTCTTTTCCAAAGAAGTGGCCTGTTTCGTAATGCACGCATTGTAATCTTCAACCTCTTGCAGCGGTCAAGATTTTCAACACATACATGAAGACGTATCAATTAACCTTCCTGGACCTGAAATGGGGTCAGAAATGACCCCAGAGTATGTAATTTTGCAATAACTGCTAAACTAATGGTTAAATTTATCCAAAATTATCATTTCCTTCCTAAAATTATGTGTAAAACATTGACAAGCAGTACCAATTGGATACTTGTTTTATTTTACTACTTATGACGTTTTTAAGTGTGTGGGGTCATTTTTGACCCCATTTCAGGAGAATGTGTTGATGTCAAATATTGTCCTAAAAATTTATTTATTACAGAAATTTTTAATTTTTATTTTTTTCAGATAATAATACCCAGTTATGTCTGGTATATATCTTAGTGATGAACAAATACAAGAAACTTTATATAAATCCGATTCGGAGGTTGATAGTGAAGAAGAACTTATTCATGATGAAAATTCAGAAATAGAAGACAATATCTTGCCTAATGAAGATGATTCTTCCTCTTCTACTTATGAAGAAGACTCAGATGAAACCTGCAATCAAAGCGAGGGCAAATCCTCCAAGAACAGGAATACCATTGTCAGTTCAAGCAGCTATGGCATCAGTTATAGGCCCTCTACCACAACAGGTTCCACCACCAATACCAGCTAATTTAGGAAAAGGGAAAAGAAATCGCTGTGCATTCTGCCCAAGGACGAAAGACACCAAATATAGTGTTAAATGTTCGTTATGCTCTGCATTCATTTGCCCTTAACATACAGAATCCAATGTAACAAATTGTGTAAACTGTCATGCTTAATTATTTGTACCCATCAGTTTATCTTTTATTAAATTTTGTTTTTCTTTCCATAAATATGGATTTTAGTTGATGAATATTTGAAAATAAAGCTTTAAAGTTTCTAGAATATAGTTTTTATTCATTTCATTCCATTGCAGAACCTTAATAACATGTTTAAATACAAAAAAACGATTGGGGTCAAATATGACCCCATTTTAGTACTCCGTGTACTATGAGAGGTTTTAGGAAAAGGAAGGTTAAAACATTTTTTGGTGTTGAGCATTGGTTATAGTAGCAATAATATAGTGCATTAGTGGGAATTGCACAACGATCAGCGTTAATCATAAGTTCTTGGCTGACATTCGTAACACAATAATTAACCATTGTGTTGTTTTTATGAATTCCCTATATTTTTAATCTGTGGTTACTGTAAAGTATTTACTTTTTGGACCATTAAAACTTTGAATAACTTTGAATAACCATGATCCAAGATGATGTAACGCTGAAACGTGAGACGAAACAATCCCAAACAATAAAATATTTCAGATTGCGAGAGAATTGCCTGTATGAGGTTCGAATGAATACCAGTCCAAACATAGAAGCAGATAATAACATCATCAGCTATCGAGCAGAATGTAATTAGTGCAGTTTTTCGAATAAAAACAATCGTCGTTACGGTTTGAAACAAACCGGATGGTGAGGACTTGACTGACAAATTAGATGGAAGTGACAAACGACGCTCAAAGTCTGAGTGTAGTTTTGTAAATAAGATATTTGTCTGTAAACGATAAACGTGCTATTAATCACGTGCATAAGTAACGCTTGAACAAATGGCGTACTCTCGTCGGAATCGGGCTACTTAACATTATTCCCATTGTCTTCGCGGTGTGAATGGCTACGAGAAAGTATTCTGAACAGGAAACGAGAAATAGGCGTGAGTAACCTGGACCCAAACAACCTGATCAACTACGTGATACAACATTAGAACCAGAACCTGATTTCACATCGATTGAACAGACATATTCAACTTCAGAAATTTCCTTTATCATGTTACCAAAATGGTCTCAATTATTACGTTTCTAAAAGCACAGGATAAATGCACCCCAATTTATAGTTTGCTAAAGTTCGCCCACTTTGTTTCTTGGGCGTCAGCAAAAAGTAAATATTGCAAAACAAAATTTTACTGGTTGTCTCCAGTTGGTGAGATTTACCACGCAAATATCTAATGATCGATGTGTTTTATAGAACAGGGATAGTGCTCAACGAGAGAACAGATGAGAATTGATGATTCGTGTAGAAGAAATTTCAAAGACGACCGCTTTGGTGTGGGGGGTTGCTCTACTCGTTTGTAAATTTGTTTAATGTCTTTAAGAAACAAGCTGAAATTAAAACATGATACGCTAATAGTTATTGCTTTAATGACAGACATTAGTATATTTTGTAATCCAAAACTATGAAGTTATTTCGACTAAAAACTTCGTTTGAGTTTTATCATTCCTCTTAGACAAATGTATCAATACTATGCACATTAGAGTTCACGCTAAGAAACATTGACCTTTGGGAGAACCAAGTAATATAAAGATGGATTTGAGTTAGACCATTCGGTTCACTTCCTGATTTTCTGCGTGTTGTACTGCCTCCAAACTGGGGGTTACTCTTATGTGGTCATCATAGACTGTCCACTAACTCAAACATTGCCAATATCCCGTCTGGTAAACGGCAATGCTATAGAACTTTTGAAATCTTCCCAAAAAGCAATCCGTTAATCCTCAACAAAATGAAATGATGTTCATTATGATCAACTTTGTAACAAGTAGCATTTTTATATTGCTTGAATCGGCGCCATGACCTAATAAAATAAGTGCTCCATCAACGCCAAATCCACACTAAGGGATTGATAACCCCTGGCTTCTCCTGGCTGCTTTCACGTCTCCGGTATTCTTCGATGCCGGTAAGAATTTCCACACAAAGTTACGCCACGTAAACATCAGGGGGTTCACTTAAAATTAAATCCGTAAAAGCTATTCCTAATGATTGACAAAGGTGTCTCACATCTGAGGTGCACCAGCACGAAACGGATCATTCTTTCTCATACGTTACAGGTACGGACGTTTTGTTCCATATTATAGTAATCACCTAATTTTGTTCATTCTGTCAGATCGCGACGCCCAAGTTAAAGTTAACGGAGCGTTATCCCAAACGTTCAAAACCACCAGTGGAGTCCCACAAGGATCTGTGCTAGGCCCGCTCCTCTTTCTGCTGTACATAAATGATTTACCCCCCTCATATCGTCCAAAATGGTCTTGTTCGCGGATGATATGAAGATTCGGACGCCAATAAGTTCTGAAGAGGATTGTGAGAAACTGCAAATGGATTTGGAGAGCGTGTCGAATGGGACGGTCATGAATGACATGTCATTCAACATACAGAAATGTAAGATGCTCCATCTTGGCAAGAATGTTCCTTGGACATATCGATTGGGAACTGAAAACCTAGCATGGAGCTCGTTAGAAAAAGATCTTGGTGTGTGGATTAGCGGGAACCTGAAGAGCACAGCGCACTGCCAGTTCTCGCATATATCGACGGGCAAACAGATTGTTAGGTATCTTTCGAAGAATATTTGGAAGATTCTCTCTGGTAACGTTACCATGGATAATGAATGTATACCTTCGCCCTACGATGGAGTATGCGGTGGAGGTCTGGGATCCTTGGCTGCGAAAAGACATTGCTCTCTTCGATAAAATCTATCATAGAGCAACAAAGTTAGTGATGGGTCTTCGCAATGTTCCGTACACCGAAAGATTGAGACGTCTAGGTCTATGCGACTTTACCCAAAGAAGGATACTACGCGATATTATTCTGACTTATAGAATTGGGTCTACCAAAGGACATCCACTAAAACACTTCCTCGATGTGTGTGATTGGAAAGTGACACGCGGACTACCTTATCCCTTTACGTTCCAAGTTCCCGTATTGATTGTCGGCGCCATTTTTTCGCCGTACGTGCTATATTACTTTAGAATTCCCTACCCCAACATGTGGTGGACTCTCCTTGCATGGCGGCGTTTAAAGAGGACTTGGACTTACATAAGCAAAAGAATAACATTCGTGAGCCTTACATTTGATATTCACTATTGCTTTTAGACTATTGTATTCTTCCTGTTTTTATTCATAACGTAATCCTGTGGTGTTGTAAAGTATTAACTTTTTTAACCATAAATCCTTGAATCTTGAATCTTATACGATATATAAAATCTATGTGACTATTTTTTCGTGTTTACGCTGTTTGGGATTTCATCATTAAATATTGATATCTACACAAGTTACGCAGTTTGACTCGTCGTTAACTCTACAACCCAACTTTCAAAAGTTCATTCAAATCATTTCACCAACAATTTCAGCTAGAGTTTTCACTTCAACTCACCTCGGAATCCAATGTCCACGTGAGTTCCTCCTCAAACACTTTCTCACGTTCTTTCGCAAGCTGTAATTCCCGACGAAATCCACCGTTAGCTTCGATTGCTATCCCTGGTGGGGATATCTGAACACTAAAACTGCCTTCTTTCGTGACCGCTTTACTCATACTGATTCGGCAAGTTGAGTTGGTTCTTCTCTCCGTTCTCAAATGGTTAGTTTGAGGTTCACTTGTGTTATTTGTAAAAACGGATGTAAAAATCACGTGGCTTCTAACACCAGTTATTATCTTGCCAGGAGATCCAGGATCCAGCATGTTGGTGCATCCATTTTCAGACGCGTAACATGTGGGTTTGTTCACTGTGCGCAATTTAGAAAGGTCAAGCTCATTCCAACTAATATTCTCCATATCGATCCTGGATTTAACTTCTTTAGGTATCGGAAATGCTCGAGCAAAGTTCAACAACAAATCGCATATATCCACAGGGTTTTCAACAACATCCGCTCTAAATTCCTTCATCTTAATATCGTGTGACTGTTTCGGTCAGTTTCGTAATTATAGCGAAAGATTTCATTGCACGCGTGTTTAATGGTTGGCCGTATTTGAACCAATCACAATCAAAGCAACGACCGTGTGTTGTTTATAAAACTCAGACTGTTCGGGCAGCCATAGCTAGTTTTAGACCGTGGCTAATCCTTTGAAGTTATTTCTATTGTTTATTATTACAAAACATTGCTATATAAAAAGGAAATTCAAATGCGTTTTGTTGATTTGAGCTTTCAAAAATCGAATGCTCTGTTAAATGAAACTATGCCATCATCAATAGGACTGAAACATTTAGGCAGACATTCAATTTATTGCAAAACACTCATTGTGTAGGATGCAAAATTGTATCGATTTAAACAGTCACAAATTATTGATCGTTACTTACGTCAGTGATAACAAAAATTGTTGGCCAAGACAAATGATTTAAACAACGAGAATGACAATTATTCGCATAGTTACGTATTATATATTTCATTGGGTTCATAAAAATTTGAAACACACTAAATCGCCTTGGTCAGAGAAGATTAACCGGAGCCTGTTCACTATAAGCAATGTCGAATGAGCTGTTTCTCAATCTGTTCAACTACTAATGAACTATCAGAGACCGAAAATGGGTACAAATAGCACCCATTTATTAAACAGTTGCTCACTCGACATTAACACTCACTGACGGGTGACAGATCTTAACATATTAATGGCTAATGTGATACAACAATTAGAGTCAAAATGATTCATTTGACATCTTAGTTAATTGTCTTAAGAACGCATCTTGGAAAATTATTATCAAACGCAACTTCATGCTATGTGAATGACTTATTGATAATTTATTTACTGATAATTTTCACCCACTTCACATCGTAATAGCCAAATCTCATCTTTATTTTCAGCATCTCGATGGAAACATGTTATATTGCCAAATCGAAAAATATTATATCAGAGTTCCATCTTACAGTTCGCTTCAAAATGTTTTTCTTAAAATGATGTAGCCAACGAACTATTGATAACACATTTATCTCGTTTTTATTTTGTAAATGTGTACCGTGTGACTTTTATATTAAATATGATTGTAAAGCTGAACCTCCGACTAATTTTGAATGAAGATTTTTTACTTCTCTTTCTTCTTAAAACTTCATCATTAATCGGATGTCACATAAATTGGAGTAGATGCCATAGACTACCATTTCGGTAGAATAAACAGTTTCAAATCAAGGTATGATTATAGAAGCTCATCAAATTTAAAGTCAGTGGTTGGAAATATTTTCAGCAATTATGCAAAACGTATGTTTTACCGACTTACTGAAGATAAGTTCAATACGAATATTCTTTATTGTCTCTATTACAGATATAAAGGCAATCTCTTTCGGTTATTTTTATGCGATATGAGTGGTTTCTCAAACGTTTGGAGCTCCCAACTGAAATGTAGCAGATTTGTAATGGATGTTTCCAAGAGTCGAGGCTTGGCAACAATATAAGCAACTTTGCCGTAACTTTGCCTGGCATTTTTGAAGTAATACAAGAGTCGATTTGCTCGACATTTTTAAACGAAGGTTAAGTGGATACAAATTACACTGTCTTTAACAATATTTAATTTCATTATATTACTCATGAGTATCAGATCAATCGAAACCACACCAAAAAAATTTTATGAGAATTTACACCAAAATGCGTTTTCCTTTAGAATGATGTAGCAGTGCACTTGGTCTAGTCAAGACAGGACCTAGGTAAGGTATCTTTTATTGTATAGACTGATGCTTCAAAATTGTAATAGGCTGGGGCATCTAATAACCACTCACTGTAGGCTAGCATCATTTTCCCGGGTAGAGAGTTCGAGTGGTACAAGGGGACAGAAGGTTATCCATAATAATAAAACCAAATATTTGGAATGATGTTTCAGTTCAAGCCTAGAAATCTGAACAATAATAAAACTGGACCATGGTCTTCATGCTGATTTTCAAACCGAATTATTTGTAAACCCACGGGAGGCAAACCTAAAGCGACCGAAAAAATAAAATGTGGATTTTGTTATTCATCGGTTAATTGAACATTTTTAAGTTGAATATTTCTCTTATTATTAGAACACTTCTAATGTGCTGTTCACGAATTCATATCAAACAATAACCTGAAATCAAAAATTAGTATTGGCATCCATTTAAATCACACGCATGATGAAATTTTCGTGCTGATGCACTCATCTAATACCGACAGTATGATCAGAATCAGCGTGCGCTCGAAACTGTGGAAGAATAATAAACAAGTTGCGCTTGTTAGCTACTGTTTTAATAAATTGGTAAGACCGACCTGTTTATTCACAGTTGCTCACAAACGTTTGCACGCTGTTAAACCAATTTCGCAGTAAATATTCTTCACTAGATTGTTAAATACTATACTTAAATTTATGATCTTGAATGACAAAGCATCCCGTTCGTTACCGACTTCGTGTGATTTCCTAAAGGTTCCAAAAGTTTCAACATCTGTATTTTCTGTTCACTGTTATGTACATTATTTTGATCTTGCCGTTGCTTTCGACAACAATAATGGAGTTGACCGTTGAAGTAACGAAATAATACGTTCCAAAATGATTTGTCAATCCTTTTGGACTCAGAAAAATATTATTTCTGTTTAATTTACCGGTTCAGTTATTGAAGGATGCAGAGCTTCTAGTATCTCGAAGTTACAATGTCCTACTTTCATAACTGGACCAATCAATGTTCACTCACTTCATAAAATTTCAACGTTTGTCATTCCATGATCTTCGCCTCCGTTCTGACTGTTTCTCACGTAATGGAGTTTTTGTTTTCGGTTTTATTCGCATTGATACTTTTCTTGATCAAAATTTTGTTATCAAAGTAAAGGCAATTTTGTGTAAAGATATGACTACCAATTTTAAATCTCATGTCCAGAATGCTTCCTCGTTTTTATTCTTCATTTTTGGTGAAATTAATTTAATTTCCGAATGTTCGTGTGCACTAATAAAGCCATTTACTTCTTGTTCATGCTACATTTATGAACGATTGAAGTCTACCTACACATCAACGAGCGTGATACTGTTGTTGCTAATTCCATGAGCGCTGAAAATTAATAGATTTTAAGGTTGTTCTGAGAGAAAGTATGTTGAGATTGCAGGTCCAGGAAGAATATTTGTTGCTTTTTAACATATTTAAATTCATCATATATACAACTCTTCTGATGGATAGTTTGAAAATACTCATGAATGAATACTATAGTGTTTCTCTTACCAGTCCAGTAATGCGACAAATTGTTTTAGCAACAAATTTTTGTGAGATATTAATGTATTAAGGCTAGTAATCATTTTACGTTGTATTGATAACAGGTAATATCTTAAAGTTCAACTCAGAATGACTGAAAATGTGCACCGTAGTCCATGGTGGCAATTATTATTAACGATGTATTACGAACAAACATTTTTATTCAATTGATAAACCATTCATCTGATTCAATGTCAGTTTAATGTCAATTTTACAAAAGATACACGTTCAAGCTTAACAATGTACATAAAATTCAATCTTTCGTCATATTTTGCATTCTAGTAACCGCAAATTGGCAGATAATCTCAAACCAAAATAATGTTGAGCTAGTTGAATCCCAAACATTGCAAACGTTGAATGGATCAGCTAAATATATTTCACCGCATGAGGGATTCAACATTTTGGTAATCTACAATTAAACATCGTTAAGTTTTTTGAAAATGTTTACTTCAAAAATTAAATTTTACAGCAAAACATAATTTGAACAATAAGATGCTAACCTCAGCTTAAAAAATCAATGCCTGTCGATGTTTATTTAGAAAATCAGAGTTAAAACGGGACTGCTTTATCAGCATCCATGCACTGGTGTTTATTTTATCCTGTTCGAAATAATATTATAGCCACACTTCTATAGCAATTGAACTGTCACTTGAATTCTAGTGGATTTTAGAATATCAGCTGCCATGTTCTTCAGCGCTAACTGCTTTTGCGTTGTGCAGATGGTTGCTTACATCGTATCTTTTAATGTTTCGCAAATACATGCTTCACTAGAGTACAACACACTCAGTACAATACAATAAAGTCCTATGAAGGAACAAAAAATTGAGTACCCAAGATCAGATTTACTACTTAATAACCAGGAGAACACTTCCTTTGCTAACGGCTTGTTCAAGCCTTTGTCCACGGTGCTTTATCGAATTCGGTATCTGTGTAAAGTGGAGTGCGTCTGGCTTCCGTCATCGGGCAAATAATTTCCGAAATTAATATCAGCCACCCATCGGATCTCATCGTTTGTTAGATCGTAATTTTTGCAGACGGTATTTTAGCTTGATCAAGGATCAATTCGCTGGAAGATAGCGAACTTCTCTTTGCACATCCTCTCTTGAATCACAAAACATTACATGTGTAGATGAGCAACAGCTGTGAAAGTCCGAGAAAGTGCATATTAGTCTATCACAAAACAACACACTTCAGAAGAGAATTTTACGGAGGTTTTCAAGTCAGACAATTCGCTTTGCAATAATTGCCTAAACGAGCCTCACGAGGGAATATGCACTTCAAGCGTGGTCGCCATGGCTTAAACAAGCTGTTGCGACTTTTCATAGAATACAGTATCGAGCTACTAAACTTGGAGCAGTATTTAGTCGGAAATGTTATGAAAGCAAATAACAACTAATAACTTATTCAAATTTCCACAACGTTCTCTCCTATAATATATAATCGACTATAGTATAATGTCGCAAATCGCGCTTCACAATGATGATTTTATCTACGGGGCTCGTATACCACGAGGGTTCAAAAATTAACTCCGACTGTCCCTCACTTATGACTTGATTCTATACGAAAATTTGGGAAGCGAGATGGTCCAATGTAGCTAAACCTACCCGCTTATGTGTGAACTCCAGAATAGAAAACACGTTGAAAAGAGATTTTGATTGCTTATAGCCCTTAAACCGTGCATCGATGAAAACAATGCATCTACCTATGTAAACCCACTGCGCAAATAAAAAGAAATTACGCAATTCTGGTTGTAACCTGATTCCTAAATTCCTTCGTAAACAAAAACCGTTTTTCAATGTTATAATATTCGTAAATGGTTGTTGTTGTTGGCCTACTTCGGTCGATGTCGTCTATGGATGTACATCACAATCGCGTGAATTTTCATGTTCTGCAGCTTTTGGAATGACTAAACAGTCTCTCCCACAGCGCTGTCAACGAAAGTCAGAACTCGGTTGTATTGCAACAGTTGCACGCCGGCGGTGTGATCTGTGTTCGGCATCCAAGAGCTGTATCTGCTCCTCCCCAGCTTGCAGACAACGCCTTACACAATGCCTCCAATGTGAGCGGTCAAAAACAAGTTCTTCCCAACTCGCCGGGTCAATGTCAAGAGCTTTCATATCTCTTTTGCAAACTTCTTTGCACCGCAAGTTCGGTCTGCCCAATGGTAGACTTTCTAATTGCAACTCACCATAGAGTAGATCTTTCGGAATACGACCATTTTGCATTCTGTAGACATGACCAAGCCACCGCAGGCGGCGCTGTCGCAATAGGGTGAACATGCTCGGTAGACCAGCTTGTGAAAGCACTTCAGCATTAGTCACCCTGTCCACCCACGATATGTTCAAGATACGACGGATGTTTCGTAGATGGAAGGCATTCAGCTTTCGTTTGTGTCTTGCGTGGGTGGTCCTGGTTTCACTGCCGTACAGTAAAGCATTTAGTACGCACGCGCTGTATACCATCATCTTTGTCTTTACAGTCAGCTTGCGGTTACCCCAAACACGAGAGTTCAAACGGGACAGAATGACAGCTGCTCTGCCAATCCGTGTCTAGCATGAGGTTATCCGCAATGGTTGAACCAAGGTATGTGAACTGATGTACTGGTTCAAGCTGACAGTTTCCAACAGCTATGATGAAATGCGATACAGTCCCTTGACCAAGGACTTAGGTCTTGCTCATGCTGATTGTTAGCCCAAAGTCTTTGCATGCCGACGAAAAACAGTCCATTAGAGACTGCAGATGCTTTTGGGAGTGAGCAATAAAGGCAGCATCGTCAGCAAACAGCATGTCACGAATTAGAACATTTCGTGCCTTGGTTTGTGCTCTCAACCGGTTCAGGTTGAAAAGCTTGCCATCACTTTGCGTGCGTAGGTATATACCTTCTGTCCTCGTCCTAAAAGCGTGCTTCAGAAGCAGAGCAAGGAAAATGCCAAACAGCGTGGGAGCAATGACACACCCTTTTTTGACGCCTCGGCGAATTTCAAAGGCTTCTGAGCTCAAGCCGTTAAGATGGTCTGAGCCCTTCATGCTCGAGTGGAACGAAATAACGAGCTTGAGCAGTCTTGGGGGGCAGCCTATCAAAAGATCACGTATTTTTCTGTGGTTATCTGCTAAACTATATGCTTTCGGACTTATGAGATTTGATTTTTTAGAAATAAAAGTCATCCTAATAGAAAAGGAAGGATACAACGGTAGGAATGCAAACAAATATTTATTGCAAATAAACAATCATTGCAGACAGTGTATTTGATCATTATTCATTGTTCGAAAATTCTAAAACTTAGGTTCACCACCAATCGTCTCCACGATATCCTCGACGCCAGTACCTTGGACCATAACCCCAGTTGCGCCTCCAACCATAACCGTAACCCCTGCCACAGCCGCGGCATCCCCAGCCACCACGGAAACCAGGACAGTTCCAGCACCTTCTGCCATCTACATCAACATGTTCAACTCAAAACAAAATTCATGTCACCCACCTCTAGCTTCTGTCACTGAAGATGAAATTGCCAACACGAAGAATACGAGCAACAAATAATGGAACTTCATTATGCAGGCAAACAACCCCAAATCATACTCATTTCTGTGCTCATATTTATAATGATATGAAAGCACTTTTATCAGATTAATCGGAAATTTTCAACGAGAATATTAGCAAATATGTTCTTTTTAGGCTGTAAATCCGTCTAACCAACATAAGTAAAACTGTGCTAAAATGGATGCTCCGAGGATCATTGGAGAGCTTTCGTGACCAAACCATTTAATTTCAGATAAAATTTCCTATCGTACGTCAGACATTCTACACGACTTAATCTCACTTTCAAGGTTATAGGTTTTAGAATTTTTATACATTGTATTTTCAATAATCCTATCTACCTTCAGCTAACTTTCCAATATTCGATAATTCGTGCGCTATCAATCGATGTATTTAAGATGCTTAATATATCAGTGACATTTTGTCTGAGCATTTCATTCTTTCTGTCACGAAACATTAAGGTTCATCCGAGAATTTACCATTACCGTTTAGGTCATAAATACAGGATGGAAAATTGTCGTAATTCACTCGACTTTTAAGCAGACTGCGCATTCGGCACAGAGACGGTTACAAAAGATATATGAAACATCTGGGCATTGAAATTACCCGTTGCTGGTAACTTTCACTTGACTGTTCATTTTCGAGCCATCATGTTAATCGTCATCCGCAAGCTGGGGACGAGCATATACTGTTCTTCGTTACTAATCGTGTATAACACCGACCGTCCGAGTAATGCCGTTCGCTGTCAGCCCATTGCGAGTTATTATTCCTCACGAGCAGGATTTTTCGGTCATTCATATCGTTGTGGAGCATGAAATAATCTTGAGCTTGTCAAGTACATTTATGGTGGACAGCAACCGAAGGAGGCCAACAACAACAACATCTAACAACGAAAATTCAAATGATAATTCATCACCAAAGTTTACTTTGAATTTAGCTATCATCACCGCTGTTTGATAGCCGTCAAATTAATTACTGATTTGTAAAACTATTACTGCCAGTAATATACTAGGAACTGACCGTGGATTAAGATACAGTCAATGTAAAAAATGTGAAAACATGAACCTCTGTTTGTAGTAAGTTAATACTTCATTCCGTTATCATCCTTGCTTCTACTAATTGCTGTTCTATTTAGCCATTCTTATCAATTACGATAATATTGTTTGTAGTGAACGAAGGAAAAGATGAGTGAACCATGTGCTATGCCACATGAAAGCATACAGAGCCAGCACCGCAAATGCTCGTTAGAGACCACCAGAGGGTGAGCATAGAAGTAGCGTAATAATTAGGAATATTTAAAATTCCATTTCAAATTTCGTGAATAATTGTTACGGATGAGATGATCTATTACTAATAGAAATGTATCTATCACGTGAATGGTATAAAAAGACACGAAGATTACCGGCGAAGCATGGATAGGTTTTAAATGAAGTCTTAATCTCAATGGTGCAGCGGTCCATTTTTCAAAATATTAATTGGCAATTGATCAGGTGCTATTTAAAACCTGGCCCTAATATTTTACGAATCGGTATGTGCTTACCTGCTATTCAATAGCCATGATGGTAGCAAACGTCAATGTGGAGATCATGAGACAACGCGACAAACGTTAAACCAGGTGATTTTCTCAATCAGAAAGACGATGAATTATAAAATAGTGTCTGGACTACTGCTGATAACTTCCGTGAGTAATTGAATCTAAAGTACATGTCAGAGCCAAGAAATTAGCGCGTCTCAATACAGGTTGGAAACCTAATTGATGTCTAAATAAATCCTCCGCTTGTGCGAAAGCATGTATGAAGCATAACGCGATCGAATAAGGAATAATGTTTTATATTTTGAAATCAGGTGTGCTTTAGCTTATTGGTGCGCTACGTGATTTATTTGAAGACATTATAAATATGGAAGATATTAGATCGGTTGGATGACTACAACAGATGTTGCTGGCTGCTTCTCAACTGGTGGGGCATAGAACGCTACTCAAATGTGGAAGTCTGGAGAAACATTCATGGAGGCTTAATCGCGATCGGTCAAACGGTGGACGGTAGCTAAGGCCGTATTGAGTCCGACTACAATCGTGATGGTCATGGGTTCGAATCAGACCCGAAACAGGATATGCACTGCTGATGAGCTCAAATAACAGCGAAACTCGAGTCCAGTGCTTCCAATGTGGACCGTTGTGAAAAACTTTGTGAATATTTCAAAGGACTTGGTACTGATGAGTAGACGCAAAACATAATATTGGAATCGTACAAGCCTAATAGAAATCCGGTATAATGAAACTAATCTATAAAGGTGACAGTCATTTCCAATCTGGAAATTTACCGCTTTCTAATGCTCCTTTCAGTGTTATCCATGGTTTTATAATGTGTAGTGTGCTAAAATGTAGTTAGAAAACTCGACAGTGAAAATCTATTCCGAAAAGCACATTCTCGTTCAACTAATAAGCTCGTGGCATACAAAAATTGGACGCACTCATTAGAAGAATGATGTTCCCAACATACAAGCTACTTAGATATATATATAGAACTTTCGATCTTTTTGATCACATTTTAGACGCTGTAGTAAGTCGAGATCACTAGATATCAGTTTGCTTGAATCACATGTTATCTACCGAACGCTAAACGAATGTCAGATGGCAAGATTTCTAGAGCTATCGAAACCAAGAATCGAGTCTTATAAGTTTTAGTACTTGTCACAGTACTCTTGCAGATTTATTGCAATTCGTATGGAATTTGGCCTTGATAAGGTTTGCTCTGTTTCACAGGCGAACCTAAATAAACTACACTAGTGGTCAATTCAAATCAAAATGTTTTTATTATCCGCAACTTCGAATTATTGCAAGCTAGGAAACCATTTCCGTTATCATTTGCACATAACAATGAAATGCTTGTGTAGAATACATCAGAGAAATTTCATGGTATCTTGGTATATGGCAATTTGAAAAGGAATCTGCAGTGCGAGGCCGTCTATAAGAATGCAGGAAACACTCGCTTAACATTGCCGTCGCACAAGTTGACAAATGTACACGGCACACGTGCAAACAGTCGTGCACCATACAGCGCATGATTTGGCACTATGTTTGGAAAAGCTACATGAGACGAAAGTTTGCAATGAGTCGGTTAGAGTATGTTTTTTTGTAACGTTTCGCTTCTGAACACAGAAGTTGCGTCAGACCAAGGGTGTCGGTACAAACAGTGTTCAGGTTTAAATGGCATTTTCTTGACCAATCCTTAGTTCTCTAAGATAGACAGGCGAGACCAAGACAATTGATCACACCCCTTAAATGCTGTGTTAATCCCTGAATTGTTCGTTTCGTTTTCATGTGTGAACAGCGTCCGCTGATCCACCGCTTACGTTATCCATGTGCACATTAGGTGTTATGCACGTCAATCCTTATCCGCTGTAGTACCGAACGCCAGATTGTTGAGATATCCGCCCCATCCACTTTGTTCACCGCATTCGCACAAGCCTTCGTTATTTCATCTGACTCAGCGTGACGTCTTTACATATAAAACTTCACCCCCCCGTCTTATCACTTCCACGTTATCAAGATCTACGCTGTGACCAGTGTCTAGCACTGGTTCAGCTAGGGCAGAATCCCGAATCAGTGATTGGCATACACTGGGATTGCGACGTTGCTTTCTGACTCATTTCCTACATTTGTTTACCTTAGTACAAAGTTCTCTAGACATTTTCCCATTGTAAACTCCCGCGCAAAACTAGCATTTGATTTTGTAGATGCAGTTCATCGCACAACCTAAAGGAGTCTTATCTTTGAGATGCATTAATATGTAGCTGAGCGTATTCCCTCTTTTATATGTTACTCTAATACCTGCGTTATTCAAGATTCGACTTATTTCCTTGGAGGCGCCTTTGATACCGCAGCTCGCCAAACTGTTTCCGTTTTCAGTTGCGGATATTTAACTCGGTTTAATTGGCGTTTGGGATAACCATGATTTGCAAGTCGATGACTGACTTCTAGATGAGCTCGTCTCTTATCGCCTTCATCGCTACAGAGACGGTCAAACTTGTAGAATAGCGATTTCGCTACAGGCTGAAATACCCTGTTAGAATGCGCAGATGTGTATTTCAAAATTGCATCTGTGTAGATTGGCTTACAAAATACCGTTGTCCTTATCTTGCCGTTATCTTTTGCGAGAGACAGTCCAAAAACGGGATTGTCCCTTCCGTAGGCTCGGTTTCTTTTGTGACCTGGATTTTGGGATCCAAATTATTGAGATAACTATGAAATGCTTCTAGTCTGTTGCGCTTTATGATGGCGAATGTATTGTCGACATAGCGCCACCATATCTTAGGTTTTCAAGCTTCGTTTCGCAAAGCTATCTCTTCGAAGTGCTCCGTTTACATATTCCCCAGCTCGGGGGAAATAGGTGAGCACATCACTAAACCATCGTTCCGCTTGTATAGCTGTCCATTAAATAAAACGTGGTTCATATTAAGACAAATTACTACACCGTTGATGATTTGTTGTACAGTCAAGTTTGTAAGATCATTCAAGGTCATATCGGAGTTGAGTGAATTAAAATACCTTGCTGCATCAGATGATTTATCATATGGTACGTGCGGATTGTATAACCAAATTATTTAGAAACTATTGTCGCTTTGAAATCTTATTTAAACACTCTCGGGTGCAAACGCATCCCACTGAATAATTCATGTGGCGTACGTTTTACTCAGCAAGAAATAGGATATTGGTTCCAGTCTCCCGACATACAGTTAGAATCTCATCCTTTTAATACCACATTTTTGTCAAAACTGTGAAAGGATATTAGCATATTTTGACATAAATCTTAAATCTCAAATATTACATATTGTTGTAGCATCCGACAGATATTAAAAAACCCATGTTGGATGCAAATCAACCCAGTCGAGATTCTAAACGACAAAACGCTCTCGCAAAATTTAACTGGCATCCTAGGCAACAAAAATGATTTTTATTCTAAGTGAATTGACATTTTCATGTTAGACATTTAGTGGAGATTGAATATTGAGCGTACGAGGTTAAAATGTGCGAAATCCTGTAACATTGAAAGTGAGAGTTTGTGACATTTGAGTTCTCCTATAAGCATGAGAGCAGGTAATCTGGATTCGGAAGTTTTGGTCACGAACGCTTTCCAATTATCCTCAGATTGTCCATTCTGGCACAGTTTTACTGATGTTGGTTAGACGGATTAACAGACTAAAACGAACACATTTGCTAACATTCTCGTTGAAAACTTTCAAATAATCTGATAAAAGTACATTGATATCAATATAAATAGGAGCACAGAAGTGAGTGTGATTTGGGGTTGTTGCCTGCATAATGAAGTTTCATTATTTGTTGCTCGTATTTTTCGTGTTGGCAATTTCATCTTCGGTGACAGAAGCTAGAGGTGGGTGACATGAATTTGGTTATCAGTTGGACATGTTGATTTAGATGACAGAGGGTGCAGGAACTGTCCTGGTTTTCGTGGTGGCTGGGGATGCCGCGGCTGTGGCAGGGGTTACGGTTGTGGTAGGAGGCGCAACTGGGGATATGGTCCTGAGCGTCGGCGTCGAGGATCTCGTGGAGACGATTGGTGGTGAACCTAAATTTTAGAATTTTCCAGTATAAGCGGATCAAATACACTCTCTTCATTCATTGTTTATTTGCAATAAAAATTTGTTTGCATTCCTCACGTTGTTGCCTTCCTTGCCTATTGGGATCACTTTTATTTCAAATAAATTCAATCTTATATATCCAAGAAGCATGTAGTTTCGCAGAATACCACAGAATAATACGGGGTCTATGAATATTACAACATCCTCAAACGGATTTTTGATTACCGATCAGTTTAGGAATCAAGTTAAAATCCGAAAAGCAGAATTTCTTTTTTTTGCGCAGTCAACTGCTGTGAACTGCTGTGCGGTGGAATTT
>JACCGJ010021446.1:0-25330 GCA_013407085.1 Atriophallophorus winterbourni | reverse complement strand
TTGGAAACTGTTTCTGGTACACACAAATATTTTGAGCTGATGTATACTCTGACCGAGAGGTATAAATGCAATGTAGTGCATTTTTAGCTCGACGTAACGATTTCAATTTCAACTTCACGGAAAATTCTGAAAAACCTTGAAAACCCTATTCTTTAGCGAAATAAGAAAAGTTATGTAGAGACCCTCCATTTTGTCTTGGATTGAATCCTTATACGTTTCAAGCTTAATAACAGTTCGTACAGAATAATTTTTGATTAAAATCTCATTCGTCAAATGTTTCAATATAATGTCGACAAAAGGAAAACAGTAATTGCTAAGAATACGTTAAATTATGTTGTTCGACCTCATATCGAGCATATAACTATTTCTATTAATTTGAATGTAAGAAATTATCAAGTAATATGTAAATCACTTAAACCTTCCAGATTATATCTTATTTATTAGTTTACTCTTCCATCACTATAATTAACAGAAAGAAAACTTCGGAGAAAAATATTATTTTTTATGTTGAACTTATTGGAAACTCACATTTTTTCTTAACTTTTCCTCCTATATATTACTATAAAATGTTACATGTTAAATTAAAATATAATGTTTGAATTATTTAATGACCGTAACCGGAATTAACGAAGCTTGTGTTTTTCATGGCTCAATTGTATTAAACCCGTCAATCACAAAGGCACATTAAACATATCTACATGCAAAACGGAGGTCTTCTCAAGTGTTCTGCAATTAACTGATTGACATTCAATGATGGCCAAAATATGTCTACGCGAAATTTATGAACTGAATTATAACGAATGTTTTGAAACCACGAGCTATCTTACGGGGTAAATCAATTTAAAATATCGATTAATTAAGCACACAAAACACATGGTATTTCATTAAAAAAATTTCATTTTGATCCTCTGTATAATAATCTGTGCTTAGAAAAATTGGAGAATAAATAACTGATAAATAAAACTTCCTTAAACAGCCTACATACACGCGAGTTGATCATTTTTAAAAGCAGGATTTCCAAATTCAATAGTTTCTTAAAGTAAGTCAATTCGTTGAATTCTAATGAATACTATCAGCAAATTTATGCTGATTGACAGCATAAAAGCACATACGCTTGCTACTTTTGAAAGGTTCGATAAACGGAACCTAATACTGTGGATCGAAGGAAACTCTAAGTACCTTTCGTCATTGTGACCAATCATGTATATCATCAGAAGAGTGATCCTGTTTTTACCAGAGATGGAACGGTAAGTAATAGAAGTCTGTGCAACATTTATCCATCCAGCATATTTTGATTGAAATTTCAAAGATGCAACCTGTACAAAACTACTCTTGTTGGCCACCTTCAGTCGATGTCGACAATGGATGTACATCACAATCACATGAATTTTAGGTCCAACAGCTTTTCGAAAAACTAAACAGTCCGATTTGGGAGGAACAATCTCTCCTCCAGCTCTCGCAACGATTAGCAGAACTCGGTCGATGGGTGTCAGCTGCATACAGGCGGTTTGATCTGCGATCGACAGGAACGAGCTGTATCTGGCCCTCCCCAATTTGCAAACGATGCTTTACATAAGGCCTCCGGTGTGAGCGGTCAAGAGCAAGTTCATTCCAACTAGCGGGTTTAATGCAAACATATTTGTACCGCAAGAACGGTCTGCCCAATGGTCGACTCTCTAATTGCAACTCACCGTAGAGTAGATCTTTCGGAATACGACCATTTTCCATTCTATAGACATGACCAAGCCACCGCAGGCGGCGCTGACGTAATAGGGTGAACATGCTCTGTAGACCAGCTTTTGAAAGCACTTCAGCGTTAGTCAATCTGTCTATCCACGATATGTTCAAGATACGACGGATGCTTCGTAGATGGAAAGCATTCAGCTTCCGTTCGTGTCATGCGTGGGTGGTCCAGGTTTCACTGCCGTATAGTAAAGCATTTAGTCCGCACGCGCTGTATACCATCATCAATGCGGTCAGCTTGCGGTTACGCCAAACACGAGAGTTCAATCGGGACAAAATTACAGCTGCTCTGCCAATCCGCTTATCAATATCCGTGTCTAGCGAGAGGTTATCCGCAATGGTTGAACCAAGATATGTGGAATGATGTACTGGTTCAAGCTGACAGTTTACAACAGTGATGATTGATGGCGATAAAGTCCCTTGACCAAGGACTTTGGTCTTGCTCATGCTGATTGTTAGACCAAAATCTTTGCATGCCGACGAAAAACAGTCCATTAGCGACTGTAGGTTCTCTTGGGAGTGAGCAATAAACGCTGCATCGTCAGCAAACAACAGGTCTCGGATGATCACATCCCGTACTTTGTTTTGTGCTCTCAACCGGTTCAGGTTGAAAAGCTTGCCATCACTTCGCGTGCGTATGTAAATGCCTTCTGTTCTCGTCTTAAAAGCGTGCTTCAGAAGCAGAGCAAAGAAAATGCCGAACAGCGTGGGAGCAAGAACCCACCCTTGTTTGACGCCTCGGCGAATTTCAAACGCTTCTGAACTGCAACCGTTAAAATAGACTGAGCCTTTCATGCCTGAGTAGAACGAAATAACGAGTTTGAGCAGCCTTGGGGGGTAGCCTATCAGATCAAGCATTTTGAAAAGACCCTCCCTGCTGACGTAGTCGAATGCCTTTGTTAAATCAATAAAAACAGCGTATAATGGCATACGCTTTTCCCGACACTTTTCTTGAAGTTTTCTCAGGGGAAGATCATGTCAACGGTTGATCTTTCCTTGCGGAAGCCACATTGAGATTCGGAGTAAATTCTATCTGCTAAAACTTGTAGCCGGATCTGTAAGACTTTAGCAAACAATTTGCCTACAACATTCAGAAGGGAGATTTCTCTGTTATTGTTGCAGTCGCCTCTGTCACCCTTATTCTTAAATATCGTGATGATCTTTGTGTCTCGCATCTTTTGTGGGACACACTCCTCCTGCCAGCATTTAAGAAGCAAATGGTGAAGCGGTTGTTATAATGCTGCTCTACCGCATTTGATGAGCTCAGGTGGAATTCCGTCGTCAACAGCGGCCTTCCTATTCGCTAAGAGGTCGATTGCCTTATTGAGCTCATCAAGAGTAGGATGGGTATCTGGATATTCAATGGTCGGCAACCGTTCGACATTTTCAAATGCATGCGGTAGAACCGTACTGTCCCAAGAGTAGAGAGAGGAGAAATGCTCTACCCATCTTTTCATCTGTTGAGTTTTGTCGACAATCGGCTTACCAGATAAAGACTTAATGGGAGCCGTTTTAAGTTTGTTTGGGCCAATGGCTCTCTTGATCCCATCATACATACCGTGAAAATTTCTGGTATCCGCAGCTTTTCGAATATTGAGGCTAATTTCTGTCCGAAAGTCGTTTGCACATCGCCTTGAAGTCTGTTGGACCTTATTTCTAGCTGCTCTTAGAAGACGTAAGTTTTCATCTGTTGGCATACCTTTGAACCTCAAGAATGCTGAGCGTTTCTCATCCAACACAGCAATCATCTCAGAAGCGTTTGCTTCGAACCAGTCGCTCATTCGAGCTTTCTTCGGACCGAATGTGGAAAGTGCGACTGGTCATATGCAGCTTTTTATCAATTCCCAGTTTCCTGAAGCAGATTCAAGTGGGGTTGTTTTGTTGAACTCGGCTGTGAAGGCTTTTGCGTATCTCACAGTTAGATTAGGTTCGCACATGCGAGTGACGTCTGGGAGACCTAGCTGTTGCCCATGCAGCAAGTGCTCCATCTTTACGACACCACTGGAACCAAAGGAACAACAATTCTGATACGGGAAACGATGCCGTCGCAGGATTTGGCAGGACGATGTTGAATAAAAATTCAGAATGGCTTACGGGACTCCAAGCTCAGGATTTTTCCTTTAGGTTGACTCGTGATGCCTTTAACAGGATTTGAGGTAGCCACAAGGCAGTAAAGACTTGAGATAAATGTTTTGTTTCCCCTGTGCATGCATGAATGTGTATGAATATATGTATTTATGTATATATGCATGCTTGTATGTATGTATGTATGTATGTATTTATGTATGTATGTATATATGCAAGTGTGCATGTATGTATGTAGGTTTGTATATATGTATGTTTTATTTATGTATGTATGTATGTATGTATGTATGTATGTATGTATGTATGTATGTATGTATGTATGTATGTATGTATGTATGTATGTATGTATGTATGTATGTATGTGTATGCATGCACGTGTGTTTATATATATGAGGACTGGATCCATGAAAAATTGCCGTACTGCCTGTGACTGTATATTGGCCAGGATACTGTCAGGCCTCGGTAGATATACAGAAACACCGGCTACGGGTATCGAGTCCTTAACTGCCACAAAAATGGGACTGGTTAAAATTATAAAATGTGGGAAGGTAGGAACTGAAAACGTCACTGAACCTGTAGAACACTAGGCACCGGTGCACTGGGATGAGATTTAGAAACCCAAAATCAATCAAATGTTCTGAACGAGTAGATGAAAATCAAGAAGACAGTTTTTGTTATGCAATAAAACAGGCCTCAATTGCCAATCCGCGCTACAACATACATACAACATACTACGATACAGACAGTCAGTTAACGCGATTTACCACAATGTATCCAGCGGAAAACAGAGGGCCAGCACCACTGCGCATGTGTTCCAATGTTGAGATTACAACACTCATTATTGATTGCTGTTTGCTTGTTGTATACATTATGTAGGCCTTTGACTAAAATGTTTGTATTTGCATGCATTTCCATTTGACAAAAGCCATGACCGGCTTCAGGCTGTTTATACTCATCAAGTATGGATAGTACAATCAAGACCGAATGCCTAGAAACAGGAAAGGAATAGTAAACAAATGAACTTGTAAGCCACTGTTCGGATAAGGTTAGAACGACTACTCTGTTCAATTACATGTGTCCAAACACATGTATAATGAGGTTGAACCCATAACAATGAAAAAATGCACATTTGCATGCATTTCCATTTCGCACAGACCCCATGATCGGGTAGGGACAGTAGGACCGGGAGCCGTATGTCCTTGAAACACTGGAAGAATTGCAAACAAGCTGCGCTTGTATGTTACTTTTGTATAAAGCTGGTGCGACCAACTAGTTCAATCACATGTGTATGGGGTAAAACCATATGCTTGAATAAAATAACTACTTTTACACGCTGTTCTATCACGTACATCAAATTTAAATCCCATCCACCTGTGTGTGGACATATATGATTGAAGAGTTTGCTCGAGGCAACCTTATCCAATACTGGCGGACAAGTTTAAGCCTTGTTGCCATCTCTGCTCTGTATTAAGACGTATTGTCTCTACTTGATGATTACACGACACCAGTCGTGGTATGTGTGTGTGATGAAATTGCGTGCAAATGCGGATGTATTGTTAAAGCCCATGGGTTCAACCCTACTCACATGTACGTGGGCACAAGTGATTGAAATGGTGATGCATGTGTTTGTGGAAACCTTGGAAATGATTAAAAGCACATCCCTAGATTAAACTCGGTAAATCATGTCAATGGAACCAGCTATAATCAACATTTTCCGATTCCCAAACAAATATATTTTACTTATCATCAAAAGTTCACATTCGATAACTCAGCAATATAGTATCGTTTCTGCAAAAATCACTTACTGAGAAGATAAATTCTAATAAAATCTTTGCTCGAAATTTAACATTTTGTTCAAATAAAGGAATCAACAATTGAACAATACAACCGGTTTGTAACTCGAGAAGCAATTATCCCAGACAAAGCAGCTATTGTTTAATTCTCTTATGTTGATTACCGACTCTTATTTGCTGACAATTCATTATTAGATTAGTTTTGAGCAATTTATGTCCATGACTGTGTTGATTGTTTATTTAATATGAAAAGGGTCCTACGACTGAAGTTTAATTATATTTAAATGATTTCAATCTGCGAACAACCGTTTAAACGTGTCGATTTTTTAACAGATTTTTTAAATATAACATCGTATGAAGGACTGGTTAATGTTAGCTCAATATTCTATTCAAATGATTATTCTATTCCAGTTTTTGTAACAAACTTTACTGCATCGTGATTTATGATTTAAAAAATGAAATATTTCGTAACATTTTTTGCTTTCGGACATTGAAAATCAGTGAATCATACCGATTTTATTCAAGGCATCTCAAAGTTAATCACAGATTTATTTTTCGACACAAACCTATGTAACAGCCTGTTTTAAATTTAGTGTTCGAATTGTTCCTGATAAAAAGCCTCAAACGCTTTATAACAAGTGGATATAAGCTGACTGGCAAATCATTTGCATGAAAAAGATCAAATGATTAACTTCTGACTCATTTTGGCTTATGGTGTTCCCAGAAAGTTACATATCCAATCTACAATGTGCTCTTCAAAAGGGCGGTGTGATGCACTGAGAAATGGAGAGTTAAGCATTCTCAGTCAGCTGACATTAAAAAAGATACAAATGATTCTAGAAAACATACAACCAAATTAGCATGATGCAAAATACGGAAATCGTATTGTTCAGTTAACATTGAGCATGTAACTACAACTCCAATCAATACTCATGAATACTGACATTATTATCGATTCCTAATTCAACTAATGATTTACTTTTACCTTTTCTGAAATCACTCTAGTCATTCTCTTAAGAACTGGTTTAACATAAACTAATAAATTAAGAGGAAGTTTGATAGATATTTTATAGTAAATGATAGAAAATGCTAACTTTCCGCGGTGGCTACAATGAAATGAGGCAAATTTATATGTAAGAATTCAAGTTTAAACATTTAAAAATAGAGATTTATAGTGACAAATTAAATGCTAGTACAATTACATAAAATATAAAATTTAAAAAAATAATTGCAAGCAAATTGGCGATTTTAAAGCATACTTCCATTATTGCATAGATTAGATTCTGAGGACGAGTAAAAGTAATTCCAAACTTCATATAGAGTGGGGTAATGTCAACCGTAATGTATGGTTTGCTATTAGTATTTTTTTCTTAAACTACGGCATAAATAGTGTTATTCAAAATAAAAACATTTCTTTGAATATCATTTCAATCTATGAGGACAAAATTTATGGCGGTAAACTGTTCCACAGAAATCATACACGGACTTGATAAAAGTACCGGCGACAGTTTAATCGGGAATGTGAAATTTGAAGCGTCAGATTGTAACTGCTGTTCAGAGACTAGCACCAGTTGTAATGTGGCGTCTTTCTGGGTGGGACGCGCAATGGATTATACCGTATGTCAAGATTAGGCCAGATCGGACGGGCCTGTGCTCGAGAGTACATAATTCATGTTTATCAGACGCTACTCAAAGCTTAGATTTAACATTCCGGTAAACATTTTAGTTGCTTTATGATAAATCCTTTTCAAGAGCGAGATAAATTATTCCATTCATGGTGTCCACGCCTGTACTGTATAGTCCAGAACTGGATGTATGTATGTATTGAGCACTTTCGACAATAAGTGCGGTGGGAAACCTCATAGAATTCCTCTGCGTAAGCCGAGTACGTTGCATGCATGCTCATAGACGACCTCGCACTGCAGACTGTTTGTCAAATTCCTGCAAACCCAGATACCGAGATTTTTCTGCGTTATACTCCACTCAAAAGTGTGACTGACATGCATATATGGGAAGGGGAAAGGTTTCACAAATTGCAAATTTTTGTAAAAAACATTTGTAAAACTAGGCAATCCCCAACAGAGTTGATCTTCATCTAATTTTTTAAATCATCGGAGAAAATAACGAATTAACATCATGTCAATTCCGTTGAATCATTTATAAACATTAAGAACAGCATTAAACCACTCGTGTCTTTGATAGTTCGGCCAATTTCGCCATCTATTCTGATTTCGCGTTGCGATTCGACAGGTAAATTATGAACCAAACAAGCAGATTTCAAGTGACACCAACTTCTTGCAGCTTCCGAAGTAGTGAACAATCAAAAATTTATAGAACGTGACTGACTGAATAAGTGCTTGTAAAATTTAAAATAATTTATGTCATAATCTTTAAATAACTGTGTTTCAATAATAACATTTTACGTTTCAGATCCGAGGCACAAAAGTTATACTAATGCATCGTGAAAAATCCGGTGATTATTATAAGAATAATTCTCTCTTGAAAGGTTAATCTATATGTATAACAAATATATTCGTTATAGTACCTCTCAATAAAGACTAGTATATGGAAATGTAGAATATCTAGAATCCATCATTCTGACGTAATTATACAAAATAGACTACTTTGTACCGTATAAGTAGTCAAAATATTAAATCTTATTGAAACATTGTGAAGCAAGATTTTTGACTACTTCTATCTTATTTTATTTTCCTGTTTTTTCACACGTATTATCCGAGAGATATAATTTGTTTATTGAACTAATACTTCCATTCATACACAATTATATAAAATAACTGAACTAAACGTTCGTGAATTGGATTAGTTAACTAGTAAAATGCATCCGAATTTACACTAAATAAGGTTTGTGTTGCCTTCAAATTTATAAACGTAATTAGTGCTTTGTGTGATTTTGCCGGAGCACATGATGGTCTCAATATTCTTCTTATAGATTTCAAATGAATAATAATGTGTTCTTACAAACTATTGACCAATATCCTCCATTCAAACTATTTGAATTTTAAATACAGCATGTAGTGAAATAAGTTCATACTAAGTATTCCATCTTCCTCTCTTTCTCAGCTTCCAACTCATATTAAATATATATTGAGTTGAGTGACTTCGAGAGGTATTGTAAGTATCCTTCTAAATTTGATGGCTTCTCCTCTTCTACATGTGTGTAACGTTTGACTACGTTTTATGAATCTGCAAGTTGACATTGGGTTCAACGTGAAGCTTGCATAACATGATGACAGCATTTTAGCATAACAAAACTGGCGAGCTACAAATAAAAATATCCCAAACATGTTTTATATTTGATGTATTGAAATTAAATCAGAATTGTTACCCCAACGAATATTTCCCTGTTTATGCAGTTTCGAGATGCGCACGGTACACCTTTAACCACGTCATAACCCGGCTTTCCCTTCCATTTTTGAATGCATCCCAATTCATAAATATGGTAGAAATTTTCAACGCTTATCACGTTCACTTGCGAATCCCACAATACCAGAAAATGGCAATTGTTAAAAGCATTTATTACGAGAAATGAAATGCATTAATATTTTGTAGGCTAAACCAGTTACCACAAGGCTCTTCGAATCTGATCTTACTGTCTCCACCTGATGACGGCAAACAGACAAACACCATTGGTGGTGTGTAAGGGATAAGGATGTGAGCACCACAATACATTAGTTACCACAACAATTCCTTCAAACTATCTATGTTATTTCTCATTTTAATCAGATCTGCTAGCCAATTCCGTTTCATTCGTTTCCATTCGATCCCTCGTCATATTGGGTTATTTTGACACGGTTTGTTCAATAACAGCTGCCTTTCTCCATCTGCTCATCTTCCTGTCAGTTCAAATTGGGAATATAAAAGAACCTTAACCAGCTTCGGTGAGAAAACTATACGTTACGGCATTGTGAATAGCATTTCGCTGCCAATGAGCCTGACAATTAACTGCAAAATGACTTCGAATGAAAACCCCGTCCCAGGTTGATCTTCACAACCATAGTTCAAGTTAAAATTCAAAGTGGATTCTTCTATCAAATTCAGACAAGACGGAGAACAAAATGAATTTATTCGTGTAATTCCTAGTAATTAAATTAATTTCTTCACAAATTGATCCATGCAAAATGTCGCATTATAAATACTGTTCATTTGGCCAAAATACTGTTAAGTTACACAGACCTAGACAGACATGCGAATGAAATTATAAAAAAGTTATGAAATTGATGAGGAGATCTCACTATCGGTTATCACATTGTCAGGTGCGCCTCTTACCCTGAAATGCACATCAATTGAATAACCATGTATCGTGCCAGGTAGGGATAAAAGTTTCTGAATTTATTAGTTCTTGAATAGGAAATAAAATATTGGCTTTGAGTGGAGGAAAATGATTTGCAGGCAACAATGGTCTTGTTCAGTGGATGTGAACTATGCTCGTAATCATTGATTTTAAATCATGGTGGTCGACTCGACTATTGTGGTTCAATTCAGCGTCAGCGTTTTTAATAGTAAGTTGTAAAAATAGAAAATAAAAATGGGGACAGTATTACACCCTGCAGGACACCATTCGGAATCAATATTGCAAGGGAGGTTTTGACATTCACGACCGTATATTGGAGACGAATTCCGAATAAGGATGCAGTCCAATGAATAATGTTTGACGGAACACCACATTCAGACAGTTTTCGGAGTAAGGAACATCGTATAACACTGTTACACGCATTGGTATAATCCAAAAAAACAACGTTTTACAGCTTTCGATTTACTCTCAAGAGAACGTGAAATATGATCCGTAAGCAAAGCGACAGCATCAAGTGTTGAGCGATTGTTACGATAGGCATACTGATAAACATCATGTACCTGACAATTGAAAGCCATTCGTCGTAACACAATGCCTTCAAGTACGCAATCTGGCGGTATTCACCAGAATCTGTCTTAGAAATCGGGGTTATACAGACTGATTTCCAACAATCAGGCATAATTGTTCTTTCCATTCCACAATTGAAATTGGAATAGGGACCGAAAGTACACCAGCGGATTCCTTTAATACAATGGGTGAGGGTGTATCTAGTCCGGCAGCCTTAGAGCGAGACACAGCAGAATGTGCACAAAATACCTCAGGTACGTTGGTGGAGGATGAATTGAAAAAAATAAGATGGAGGCAAAAACACTGTTGATTGTCATTATCAGCCATTTGGAGCACGTAAACTTCATTCAAGGAATTGATCTTGGATATAAATGTAGATTTTCGTTGTCTTAAAATTGAAAAGATGACGAGGTTTACACTCGACGGCTAGGCAAGATATATCGGGCTTATCAAAAGTAAAAATCTGTTTGCTATAAAACACCAGTCATTTTGAATATACGTTATAACTTCGCCACCACGATTTGACAAAGATCAAGTCCGGTCAAGTCCAAAGCAGCAGGAACCTGCAATAGAAACCAACTCATTGTCAATTGCAGCATTAAGCCAGGTTTCTTGAAAACATAGTGACGCCGGTATGCAGTGAACAATTCGAAGTGAGCAGTTGTGAAATTTCAGCATGCTTGGACAATGAAGAACAAATATTAGACGATAAAATACAAGGCAGGGGCATTCTAGAAATTTCCTGACGTTGGTAAATTGCCACTGGCCAGACTGCACGAAGTTTCTTCTTCTTTTTCAGTGATTGCTTTAATATATGATTGAGTTTTTGCCGGATGCCGTAGCCTTACTATTAATTTTCCAGATTTTTTCTGTAAAACTCGGTATCGCGTAATTGTTTTAAACTGTTCGCGTAAAAATTGTCCTTCGTTGATACGAAAACATGACGAATTTAGAAACAGATAGCGTTAGAATTCGTTTAAAAAATGACGAAAAATTATATAGAGAAATCAATGTTGTACACGGTCGATTTGAAAGACCCGCGTAACAACCATTTTGCTGACAAAATTCGGGATAGAATTTCCCCAATTTTATAGCTGTTTCCCCTATTTCATTATCCTTGAAAAGTGTGGTAGTTTTGGTATTTTGCATTTAATGTATGGTAGACGGCTTTTGCCAGTAGTGAAAAATGAATACATTAAGCATCTGAATTAAGCTTCTCTACAGCACCTGATATGATGGAGTGGACTTCCGTCGTCGCCAAGAGAATTTTATCTGGCCAAATGGAAGATCGAACTAGTAAGCTTACTAAGCGTATGTGGATCAACAAGATGTTCATTGGTTACTAGACGTTTAACTGCTTCAATTGGGTATAATAAAACCGTGTTGTCTCCAGAGTAGAGACTAGAAAAGTAATCGACCCATTTCTCCATCTGCTGTATTTTATTTTATGAACTTTTATGTAAAAATTAGAATGTTGGTCTTTTTAATAGAGTTTGCATATGAGCGTCATGCATTTGCGTAATACGATGTTTTAGTTAAAGCGTTCAGATTCCTTAGTTTTCGCAGCTGCACGGCTCTTTTAATTTTATGTGTGTGTCTAACATAACACATCAAGGTTCATTATAGCCTCTATATTTTATATAGAAATTGAAATCTTTCACTTTAGGCTTGCCCGTGACTGATAGCCACGGTTCATGCCGAACATTAATATTGAATTACAATCATTTTAGTTCATTTTGAATAGCAAAGCTGATATATACAAAATCTGAAAAGTATTGACCGTACGTTCCAGGTTCCCAGATTCGGGTTTGGCCAATTCGTATCAGCATTGTTCCACATTTTGGGTGGTCCGTAATCAACATACGCCGAAAATGGATAGCAGACATTTGGTGACATGACCTTAGTGGCTGGGTACTAGATGTTTGGTATGGCTGTCCAATAAAAGCTAATGATCTCTTCCATGGTCGAAGTCGGATATCGGTTCTGCGCAATACGTAATCCAAACATAGCTTCCGACCGGAATCACTTTCTTCCATTTCATTTTTAGGAAACGTGAAATACAATGTCGCCATCTAAAGTGAAAATAAATGTCATTCAAGTCATTTTAATACGGACAACAAACTGATCCCCTTTGTAACAAATGGTTCAGCTCTACGCAAACAAAGCAAACAAAGAAACAGGCTACGCTATTCTGGACAACTATGTCGTCTTATGAGTTTCCGAACGAAGTTACACACAACTACATTACCTAACTGGATACTTGTTATGAATTTTTTTCTCGAGGATAAATCGTTTAATCCTATTTCCTTTTCCGTTATTCCCTATGGCCATACGGCACAGAAGTTTTTAAATTTAGTTCCATTTCCTTATGTGGAATGCCTTCATAGACTCACGAGATCAAACTGTGGGCAAGAAATTGGTTTTAAGTCTTCACCCATGGTCTGTCATAAGAAACGATATCTACGTCATGTAGTTCCACATTGTATTCTTTGTAAATTGCATGAACTCCCTGGAACTAATCGTCAATACATAATCTATAACCACTCTAAATCTGAAGACTAGATACAGCGCATTTTATTCTGTTCAGTCATAGTGTAGCACGTGTGGGAAAATATTTTAGTAAAGTACGTTAATTTCGTTCCTTGAGTCACACAACTGAAAATTAAATTAGGAACCGTTCGCTGACCACACCACGCTAGCACCTACTGACTTCCGGTTCATTAGGTCATCGGTTATTGAGTGGCATCTGGTGAACATCTGGCCTTTTATCAAAACATTTGGGGTCATCAGTCCAGTAATAAGCACGTTGCCTCCCACGTTTCACAATCAATTGATGTTTGCGCCTCGATTTATTTCTGAGGACAACCTGTCCAACGCTAATTGTGACATTGACGAATTGCATATTAATCAGTAGCGACTGACGTTGTACATATCCTCACTTATCCAAGGATGCTGTTGCCTGAACCGTTTTTATGCAATACTAATAAAACATTATTTATTACGGGTTCTAGATTTTCGTTGGCGAAATTTCCGAAGCTTCTTGCTTTTGTGCTGCTCTTATAGCTCGTGATTGACAATAATCGTTAATGCACTTAAAAACCTGCAAAATAGTATAAGACACCCAAAGATTTTTATGTTTGTCCATCTTGGTTTACTTTAGCGGGGATAAATCTTACGCGATTAATAATTTCAAGTGCTTGAAGTGTAAAGGATTTAACTATCAAACGTATTAGGTATAATATAGATGAATATCAATGAAAAGTAGTTTAATGAAGAAGAATAACTCCAGTAATTCTCACTAATAATTCGTCTATGAAAATTAGAGATAGAAAAAATTATAGAAAAGTTATAAAGTATTTATTTTAAAGCTAACCACGCAAGCTTAGTATTCTCCTCGACATTAGCAGCAAAGATTCATTATCAATTTATGAAATAAGTATATCTAAAAACGTGTGTGCAATTCATGTAACAATATTTTCTTTCTTATTAGTAAACATTAAGCAGTGATATCCAAATTCATCATCACAAATGAGTAATGAGTTTGTGAAACGTGATTTTAGAAAATCTCACTATGAAAATGGTCTCAGAACGTGGAGCGGAAACGGTTTCTAATGGTATTTCCGAAGTTGCACTAAATGTTGCGTATGAAGAGAAGTAATAATATATTTTTCCATGGTTAGCATTTGAGATTTGACTCGCAATTGCACGCATTATCTTCTGAATACAGAGTTGAACATACATTTTATCGAATGCGAAAATTGTTATATGTGCCAAATTTGTTTAAAGAAATCAAGTACCCAACAGCGGTTCATGATAGTTGTAAGAGATGAAGAAAATTGAGACAGATCGCACATATTGTTTTCCACCGTGAATCTAATCATATGCAATAGGGTGAACTAAACAAATCGTAACCTTAGAAATATAATTATTTTTAACTTTACAGTATTATTGCATTTTCAACGAAATATCACTACTAAATACTCAATACTGAAAATTTAGCCTTTAATTTTACAAAAGTTTCAATGGCGATTTTCGATGCAATCGCTTCAATACATATACATTCCGTTTAAATTATGAAATGTTGAATAATGGATGAGCCCAAAGGTTAATTCACTACATTTAGTTTTAATGTTGCAGAGTTATCCAATTCTGACCAAAGTAAATGATTAAGATTGATGAATTCAAGGGTCGTAGATTAGACAAATGAACATTTGGTTAATATCAAAGCTATCCCAGTCATAAAGTCCATGACAAAATACTTATAATTTAACTTTAACCGAAGTTGCATTCTCTGGTAGCATCGTTTTGGATTCATGTAATATTGATAAACCGTATCATATCCTATTGAGCGAAATTCACTATTCGGTGTTTATATGGCCAACTTAATTGAGATCATGGTGCCGCTAACTGCGAACACAGAAGATCGATTTTCGTTCAACGTGATTATCAGCACGTACCAGCGGTTCCAGTTGAATTCCGTAAAGAAAATGTGCTTCCGCCATCTAGGTTAATAGGGTAAATGCTGATCCATTCGAAACCCAATTATATATTCTTCTCCGTTTCTGTCCATATTCACATCAATATCCTGACAGAATGTTTAATCTTTCTGTAGGAAAATCATTGGAGATCTCAGTAACAAGTAAAAATGCAAGTTGAGCATATTGATAGTGAAATCAATTTCATTTCTAAATCAGACGGTTAAAGCATAAGGCAGAATAGAAAATCGTGCTTAAAACATTCAGCTGCTTATGACATGGGTAATGATTATTTACCATAAACATTCGTATTCGCATATCAATATCGATTAATTGTAAAATTAAATTGTGTGATTAAATTTTTTTCTTGAAGGCTTTGGGATTCTGTGTAAAAATTATATTTTACGCATCCAGATTACTTTTATTTTCAACCCGTATAGTTCTTCCGACATAATTTTTCCTAAAAGAACCACTGTCGATCAGCTGAGTAATTTCTATCGCTGTGAGCGTTGCGGAAGTGTTTGTTTCTCATGCATCGGACTCTTTAGTCATCGAAAATGTTGTGTGAGCATGGAACCGTCACCATTTGTGATGTGCATCCATTATCAACATCGACCAAAGGAGGCCAACACCAAAAATCTAAGAGAAGGCGTAAAATTTTAAGCAAAAACACTCAACCCGCTAGAAAAACCTTATTGCAAAAATGTTTTGTTCGCTAAGACACCTTAGCTGACTCTCGCTTAATGCCCACCCACGATAAGCTTGTTCGGTCATGAATCGTGAACGTGTCATATGTCTCAGCTCATCAAATTTTAAGGCCATGATGTCAAATTTCGCAACAAATACTTGAGTGTTCAATCGTGTGAAAAACACTAAAAATCATCATCAGTGTCACAGAATATCACGGAGTGAAAAGCAAGTATCGGAAAATCCTGTGACGGCACGTTTTTGAGAGACTAGAAAGTCGCGAGAGTTATAGCCACGTGTACAACTATCACTACATAGGTCTACACGAGACTGAGAATACAACTTTTTCTTCTGCATTTCACTCAAAGTGTACGACAAATTTATGGTTCATCAATCAAATGAAATTCATGTATAATAGCTTTATATTGTTCACACACCATAATATGAATCATTACTATGCATATTGTTTGTTAGTCAGAAATCTAATTGATCACTCTTAGTAATTTAGAAATAATATAATCCAAAATAAATCCAGCCACTAAACAGTATGCCCAAATCGAAATTGGTTTTGTTTTAAATAAGATACAACTAAATTTCTTCAATGAAATTTACAGTATATTGTTTGATATAACTAGAAATATTTAAGAGCCCGTACAAAACATTGTTATTTAAATTACATCGCACATTCCAAGCGAATTCAAACACAAACTCGAAGCTATCAAATACTAAACAATTATATTAGGCTAACAGTGAAGAAGTCGTTTTACTTATCGTGCTTTGCTACGGAAACGAGCAAATATGGATCCCAGTTCGCATACGAAGGTAGCCATGCACTGGCATACGCAAGGTAAACGAAAACGGGGACGGCCCAAGGAAACTTGACGCAGAACTTTGGAACGTGAACTACATGCACAAGGATTCACGGTGCAGACGGCAACGGAAGCAGCGATAGACCGGAACCACTGGCGTGAAGTTGTCTTCGCCTCATGGGCCACCCGGCACGGAGAGAACTGAATGAATGTAAGAAGCTGAAAGTTTGTTCACCGAAACATTGTTAGTTTGACTTTAACATGTATAATTCCAGGCTGCACATATATTTGGAATGAAAGCGCAATTAGTTTCAATTTTTAATTGTCCATCCATAATGAATAAATATTATCTCCATGATCCAAGGAAGCCGACTGTCGGCATGGAACTGAAATCAAGCGAACATGAACCTTAAGTTTATCCCCAGAATATTTTGTTTCTGTAAATTTTTTAATGAACTGGTTTTTGGAGTTATTTAACTGAGAAAACTGACAACACTGAAGGTGGCTCGAAACATTTCTTTGTGGCTTATGCTTCCGAAAGTCATCAGGCTAGAACATGAGCTTTCTTATCATTATTATTCTAAACATATGAAAAATTATTAAAAGCTGAATGCAGTCAAATTAACTTTTATATCGGTAGACCAGAGAGTTTAAATAATTTAGATTTAATGGTTGAAACCACTGGAGTACATCAACTAAAAGTGGTGCATGGTATGACGAAAATAGTATCTACGGCTTTAACGTTGAGAATGTGCATGATAATTTGATCGGTTAAAAAATTGGACGAGAATAATTGTGTTCATTTGAGCGGCAGAATTTGCCCAGCTGTAGAAAATATCTGGTATTCCAAATAAACTTTCATCTATTGCATAGTTCAACCTCGTATGAAGAAACAAAATTAAATTTTTAAAGTTTGTTTCATGAAACCCGTGGCTTTGACAACTAGGTCTTTGTTCCATTTATTTACGAATTACGTACTGAAAAAAAGTGAGATATGCTAGACTCAGCGCGTGAAATTTATTCAAGATTAAAACAACATTTACAGGCTCTTTCATCACATGTCTATTCTGTTTAACCCGTTGTCAACGGGAATTGGATATACGTATTCGATGATATTGTTGTGTTATTCTGCTTAATTATGGCATAAATAAAACACATGATTAATGTTTATGGATCAGATGCTAGACACCGCCTGACAAATGCACTCCGATAGTGACTGAAGGTACCGATGGAAGCTACTGAGCAATTGAATGCTTGTTTGAGGTGGTAACTAGAGTTACCGTCAGCAGACAAAGTAAGACAATATGATCAGGTTTCGCCTGCCTTAATATTTTAACATGAGATAACCTCATAATGGGCAATAATCTGGTCGAAAATCAAGAGAAATTACTAAGTATCAATTATCTATCTTCACGTGCTTTTGTTTGAAAATCATAGTAATAAAAAATTTGATATTTACATGTATTTTCAGCCCATACGGTCATGTCAGCGTCATCCAGCAGTCGCTTTCTTGTTCACTCCTCGCTTATAATTTGACTATATTTACAAAGACGAAACAGAACGCGTTAAAGCTTAAGATGCACGTAATATGTACTACATTCATGTTTCATTATACCAAAGAAGATGCTGACAAATGTTATTATTTATAAGCGACGCAAATCCTACTACTTGATTGAAAAATGATTTCAATATAGTCTTGTGTAAACCAATCATCGAATGGTACACAGCTGCAAAAGTTCCGGTCAAATATGTGCTCACAATGACCAATTGCACAGAGTTATACGAATTCAACCAATCAACAGCACGCGTGTAGCACTATTGGAACATTGTCTTAAATCACTCCTTTCGTGCTCAGTTTATTGTAGAGTCGCTACTCCTTCTTCTTCAATGTAATGTCTGATCCTGGGCCGTCTTCAGGTCATACTCATCCACAGTCTCGAGGTTGGATTGCCATACGTAATGCTCTAAGATCACGCACTCTGCTTCACAGAAGAAATTCAGCAACTAGACAAAGGAAGCATAACCGACTACAGAAAAGAGATTCGTTCATGGAACGATTTTCTACTCAACGAGGCGGCAGCACTACTTTGGCACCCATCGTTCAGAAAACGGAAGCAGCTGAGACGAAGCCGGGGAAAAACGGGGCATATCAATCTTCTCAACCTGCTCAGTCTACTGTCGCCGAAAAATTCACCGCGATTTTCAAAACAGCAATTCATGATAATCATGCTGGAATAACAGACGGGATTGAAAGCACTTCTAAATACGGAAACTTGACGAATTCACAACAAAAGAAAATATTTGATTTTACCCCAACCGATGAGCCGAAAGAAAATAGTTTAGCAGATATATGCTTGTTCCCATCTCACAGCATCCGCTTGCTAATATGGCTAACAATAGTTTCCGGGGCTGTATCATACAACCTGTGGTTCGCTATCGCACGGCAAGTATTCCGCGATTTTGGAGATCGTTTTCGAGAAATTTGGATAAGTTTAGATTTAGCAGCCGACCTAATCTACATTTTGGACATCGTAATTCAATCCAGGTCCACATATTTGGAGCATGGTTTGATTGTTCGGGATGCCAAAAAGTTGTGCAAAAACTACGTGAAAAGCAGGAGTTTCAAGTTAGATCTTATTTCGTTAATACCGTTGGATTTATTACAACTCAAACTTGGAGTACAACCTTTATTGAGATGTACCCGTTTTGTGAAATTATACAGAGCGAATGAATGGAAAATGAAGATTGAAAATCGATCTCTCGTGCCGAATGCGTGGCGCGTGTTAATTTTGATTCAAATTTTATTTTTGTGTTGCCATTGGTTCGGATGTATATATTATGCAATTTCAAAAAGTCAAAATTTCTCAACGGATTGGGGATACCGCACAGAGGGTGACCCAGAACAGGTGACACCAATGACCTACTTCGTGTGCATTTATTGGGCAACTTTGGCGCTAACCACCATTGGCATTGAAGAAGGTCCCACAACTAACCCGGAGTAAGTAAAGCATATGTTTTCGGCAAACTACATCACGTAAAATGAGGTTAAATGCATAGTTATCAGAACAACAACTATACGTAACTTGCAGAGCAGAAAAATTTAATAACCATAAAGGATAAATGTTTTACCGAAAATACATAGTCAATTTTCAATGCACTTTGTTGTGGGCAAACAGATTGATAGCTTCCTAGTTCTGTTGAAAACAAATTTTCTGAGAGATATAAATTTAATGTTTCATAAAGGTTAAAGTTTTATATGCCTACAGTAATACCAATAAACTTGCCCATATTGCCAAATAGATGTGTTTGTCCAATCATATTTTCGGGATTCGTGTTGCAGACAAAAATAATCATCAAACGAAAGCTGACAACAAAATATTCATTTGCATGCTTTTCCGTCGCACACACCCCACGACCGGTTTCGTGCTGTTTGCACTCATCAGGCAGGGACAGTAAGATCAGGATCCGCATGCGCTGACAATGTTTTTACAACCAAGGTTTGAGCATAAATATTTTTAAAATTGTTTAAAACATTACGATTATTTCGAAAATTATCACACTGTCATCTTGATTTCTTACCGCGCATTAGCTATCAAGTACAAATTAATTGATTTCACAAGTCACCTCAAAATTTACGTTAATTCGGTAATATTTTCAAGGAAAAAATGACTCCAGATCTTAAATATTCTAAACTCGTTTTACCTGTGGGTTCTTTCATTTATGGATTATTGAGAATCAGAAAACATACAAATAATTGCAGTTGGGTTTTCACATCCCAGGTCGAATACTACTTTGTATATCGCGTTCAAAGTCATGTAACTTTACAATTTCTGTAGCTAAGTTTCTAAATTCATTAAATGATAAGTCGGCAAAATGGTATGCCGTGTAGCAACCACAGAAACTTGCAGCTGACTCTAGATACAATCAATGTAATGCAAATATTGATTAATTTATTAGCCATTACATTCGCCACTGTCTTGAAGGAATGCGTTTAACGCGGCGCTCGTTTTGAATACAAATTGAAACAGTTGATTATCTCATAAGTTGGTTCTAGAGAAGAAATGAGATTCAATTTATCATGCCCATGGAATAAAATCACAAATTAAATGGTCACATTATTTAATCAGAAAAAAGGCTTGAATAGTTAACGAAACACATGAGTTCAATGTTTCATCAGAAGTTGAAATGTTCAATCCTGAAACGCAAACACAAGTTCTCCTGCTTGGTATGCCCAATTTAAGATTTCTATGAGAATATTCGCCATCAACTTAAAAGTTTAAATCTTTTGTAGCATTACTTATTAGGAAATACGGTTTAAATGAGAATATCAGAAATAATGTCTAATGTCTATTAACCTTCAACATAACAAAGTCAGATGATTAAGGAATCGATTGTCATTAGCAAAAAATACATCGTGTAGTCTAAATATTCAGATAAAAACAAAAATTATTTCACTTATTGCCTACAACAATAAATTACTTCAAATATATATATATATATATATATATATATATATATATATGTTAATAGTTTTTCAATGTTCGTGAATAGCACCACAATCAAATAATTCAAATAGATTAAAAGTTGTTTCACTAAGTGTTGTATTATTGGTTCCGTATATTCAGCCTCAGTGAAACACACATTGTTAATCGTTAGTACACATAAACGAGTTTACAAATTATCTATTCACCTTTTATTATATTTGATAAGCTCTAGAAATGTCTAGCTACTTTCATTATAAGTTTAAAAAACACCTTTTCGTTGTATCACACAAACTAAATTTTCACAGAAACGCATTTGATAATTTAACAGCTTCGATGGACTAGTGCTTGCAAAATGACCTCAATTAGTATCTGCTGGTCCGTCCTAAATAAATCATTCCGCATTGTCTGTGAAATTCTGTTTCGTGGGGTGTCCTGAACTAATCCAGCGTGAACATTAAACAAGGACTCACAATCAGCCGACGTCATCATTATACCATCGATGATTTATGCTCAACGGAAGCACACGGACAATTTTCAGAACAATACTGAATCTGCGTGGTGTGATGATGCGTAGCAGCACACTTGGGAGTATTTTCTTACAGTTCGTATGAAATAAAAAATTTGTATAGGAGCGTGTGAATATCATTGATTCATCAATTGAATTAAATGTTGGGCTTAATTAGCTTTAAATTTTTGTAAGATTATTGCTGCTGAGCATCTTCGGTGGATCCAGCCTCCTGGCTTTAAATAAGTTGGGAAGTATTCCTAATGTGAAATCACATCCAAGATTCCCGTTCGATAAACTTTGTTTCCTAGTACATTACATGATTAAACACATTGAATGAGTGAGATTAGTGACATTCACGAATGGATAAAAAGCAAGCCGAAATCGAAATTTATGTCAATATTTGCGAAAGAACATTCGAATAAATGTTGATTCGTTAAAATTCCGTTGTTGTATCGAAACATAGTTTTGTCATGTGAAAATTTTCGGGTCATCGTGATTTCATTTCTGTGATAGATCGAAGGCAATGACATTTATGTACTTTCATTCCATTACTTAAGTTACGCGCTGAATTTCTCACTTGACTTAACTCAATGCAGAGAAAATCTCGCGTGAATAGCATAATCGTTCCCCATTTTAGAGTTCAAGTCTTCCATGAAAATCTTCATATTCGTTTTTTCTAGCACATACTGTGAAAAACAGTTAAAAACGTCTACCTTTTTATTTTAAACGACATTAGGATGTGCATGAAATCAGATTATGGTGATATTTTCCTCTGATGTCTTCGTGGAGGTATCATGACCCGTATTTATTCCGCGCTCTTATTGTGATATGTATCTTCGTAACCTAAGAAGATAATAGTTTGATCTATAAAAAATGTTTTGGCTATTTCCATTTCATCGTGTTTATCCAAATACATTAAGTTTGCCATTAAATCTTTTAATTTCTCTAGTTAACTTGCTTGCTAACTTGCTTTTTTAGTAAAGGGTTCTGGTAGTATAGCCTTATCGTAAGAAACATTCCCCGAAGGTTAGACCATTACGTGTCATGGGTATCATTTACGATGTTTTCAGTTCCAAGCTGCCATTGAGTGAAATCGAGGTCTCGGATTCTTTTTTTGAGGATACGTTTTCAGATAGGATGTGTTGCTCACCAGACTCTGAAGCATTCTCATTTTTCCTAGACTTGAGAGCAGGCAGTAGTGGAGTTTGAAATTCACATAATTGGTTTGAAATTGTTCTAGTCGATTTGTCTAAAGTTTTAAATTTAAAAATCAAGTGAAATGAAGAACTATAAAACCGACTCGCGATTGAGCTGTCGGTTGTTGCTACTAAATATCGCTTTATATACCTCAGTCAGTCGAGGACTATTCCAAAGCAATTAGGGCACGGAAAATCAAAATTAAATGTCCGCTGATAGCTAAGGCGGACCAGTTGTAGACAGAAGTTTGTGGAAAACACACAAACGATCTGCATTCCGAACCTATCACATGATGCAGAGTGCAAAGCGTTAACGAAAAGCAAGGAAAAGTAAATGTTTCTGCCCATTACTGATCGGAGCTCACGTCGACACCATGCAAAGGGCGTCAATTGGCCGGGTATTGCAAATCTTTGCGAACATTTTTGGGTGGTTTCCGAGAACGTATTAAGATGTGTAGTCTTGTGAATCAGTGTAGAGTGTAAAATTACCACACGCTCGCGTTGTACATTTATGGAAGGCATCGACCGAATTGTGCCAGTATCAACAACTGCATTTTAGAAAACAAGGCGTAGCTTGGTTCATGTTCAAATGAAAATAGATGAGCTTACTTGAAATTGATTTTTCTGTTGGAAGAAGTAGAAACGTTGTTGCTTGTAAATGTGTCACAGGTACTTTTTATCGCAAATTAGTTATCTTAGAAGTATTAATGGGGATATCCATAATAAACAACGCTTTAATGCAAGGAAACGAATCATGTATTGTTTGACTAGCTCGTTGAATTCCACACCGCTGCTGGGTTGAACGTTTATGTATGGTTTTTCTCATTGTCAGCGGTGTGGATCATACAGAGTAAAACGTTGTAAACGTCGACACTATGGACCCCAGCAGCATGAAACGAAAACAAAACAGCATAGAACCCATCTCCTAACAATTACCATTAAATCATCACCTGCATTAAACTCAACTCTCGCATTCTCCCAATAATATTTCAACGATGACTGAACGTCAAAATCATGATTAGTATCTTAGATGAAACACCATCCAAAATATTTTGACTTCAAATTACCGAGGTAATCATGACTTGAAACTCGTATGTTTTTTACTGATTGATAGGCTGATAAATATCATTTGGTTCTATACATGATATCTTGCACACATACAAGGCATAAAATGATTGATTTAATGTTTGATGAGAAGATTTTGAATAAATGTAATAAGGCGTGGACTTTGCATAACATCACCCGGTACAGTCTCGATTGGTATCATGCCCACATACCGCGAGTTAGCTTGTTTTACTTAGATTGCCTATTAAATCAATGAATTAGAGCCTAACTTGACTTAATGCAATTTGTTAATTTCCAATGATTATCCAAAGTATGTTGAGAGTTTTGTGTAACCATGAGCACAATAGCAAATCTGCTAAAGTTAAATGTAATGTAATGTAATTCAATCTAAATGTAAATTTTTGTTTGTAACTTTTAGGTTTATATTCACATGTCTTGCTTACCTTGTCGGACTCTTCGTATTTGCTGCTGTAGTGGGTAAGTTTAACACACAATCTACACACAATAAATGCTTTTAATATTTCGATCCTAAAACGTAATTATCGTGTACACATTTTGTGCCATGAGTTCAACGGATACTGTAATGAAACTTGTACATTCAATATCGAGTACAATTTATTACTTAATGATTCCATAAACCTGCACATTAATTAAAGACAGTAATACGAAGTTTCTCATTCAGGTTGTAAAAAAAATTAAAGAATTAACGAATTTATCTTGTCCACAGTCTTATGTAATACGTAAACTAGATTATCGACCAAGCAACATTAGTATTCTGTCGAAGCAACTTTTGTTCAGCTGGTTTGGCATCTTAACGTATGCAAATCAGAGTCATTCAGATAAAGTTACTTTACGTAACGCTGGCTAACTTATTTCGAAGATTTCTTCAGTAGTGAATATCATGTGTAATAGTTCACAACTAACGTTTAATGTAAAATCAATAGATCAATATCTGGGTAATCATTTCGATTCACCAATTATTATTTAGTTTGAAGTAGGGAAGCATTGAAGCAATCCATCTAAATTAAACGAAAATTCAGCAAAATAATAAATAAAAGATATTTAATATTGATATCGTCACAGTTTGTAAAAGAGCCTATTGATTTTATCACCCATATGAACTAGTAAAATTATACTGAGTAAAGCAAATTCTTGTCATATAACACAAATATATTTCGAAAATTGGTATCTATTGGTATCTATGCTTATCACAGTTATACATTCATACAATTGTTTCTGCGATTTGTTAAAAGTATATTAATAAAAGTAATGTGTTGCTCACATCCCCATCCCATACATTACCAAAAAACTAGAATAATCCAGCTTCATTTCCCAATATTTGCGAACATTCAATCATTTGCTTTATTATTCACCGTGTAGAAGTGCTACATTCATGTTAGGATTGTGTAGATGATTTTTTCGGAACTTATGGACAAATATTGGTGTATAATCCACTTTATATAGATCCAGATTTAGCGGTATAATGCATGTGATAGTTTTATTATAAATTATTTATCTAATTACGATCCACAGGTCAAGTTGGGAACATTATTAATACGAAAAATGCTGCTAGAATTGCATTTGAGGAAGTTCTGGTAAGAAATTA
>JACCGJ010021445.1:0-18965 GCA_013407085.1 Atriophallophorus winterbourni | reverse complement strand
CCAGGCCGTCCTTCGGTTCCAGAATTTGTAGCTGCGGCTGAGAAAAACGGATATGTTTTCTCTCCACCAAGCCGGTGAGAGGTTAGCTATGGAAAATTTGTGCGTACATTTAAAACATGACATTTAAAACGAGGCATTACATAACAGGATTTGTTTGTTTGTTTTTTAAGTCGTGGTAAGCACCATATCATTTTAAAATAAACAACAAATGTACAATTCTGTCGACAGATGACCTGAATATTCAGGGAAAGAAGTCTGGGAAAAGCTCATTTTACAAGGCATTCAAACTTCTTTTGAATGCTCCTGTTGATGTGCAAGCGATTAGTTCATCATGCAGCTTGTTAAAGAAGCTTACCACTCTTTCACTGAAAAAGTGTTGCTTAAGATTCAGGCGACTGTGGCTCTTCGCGAGCTTCAATATATGTCCTCTCGTTGAAGGGTTAATCGCTCGATAGAACAGGATTTCACAACCCTCGTCGCCTAAGCCTTTCAGGATTTTGAAAGTTTCTATTAGGTCACCCGTAGACGGCGACACCGAAGGGAGAAGAGACCAAAGGAATTAAAAGTTCTTCGTAGGGTTTCCCAAACATAACTTCAACTATTTTGGTAGCCAGACGTTGGACTCTTTCTAGTAGTAATATGTCTTTTTGAAAGAAGGGTATCCAGGCTTGCACGCAGTATTCTAAATGCGGCCTGACAATCGCCGTATATAAAGAGATAAACACTTCCGGCGTTCTACATGTCAGAACGGATTTGAGCATGAAGAATTCTTATCTTGCTCGTTGTGCAGCTGAGGCACATTGCGCAGCCCATTTGAAGTCCGTTGTTACAGCTATACCTAAATCCTTAACCCTCTGAATAAATTGAAAGTCGATCCTACCGTCATTCGCAGTTTCTGTAATTCTGTCGACTGATGCAGACAACAGATGATATTTACTATAGTTCAGAGGAACATCCCAATCCTGCGACCATTTAATGACCTTCTTAATATCTCTTAACAAATCACCGTAATTACTGGATCCGGTAAATTTGACATCACCAGCAAACATGTAGCAGGGACATAACAACTGCGATGCCAGATCATCGATTGAGATCAGAAAGAGTACTGGGCCTGATAATGAACCTTGTGGGACCCCACTGGTAACTGTTGCGAATTCAGAGGTAGTATCGCCTACACTGACCTGGAAGGATCTATCACAAAGAAAACTGGTTATCCAGTCGTGAAGCTTACCAGATATGCCTTTGGCCGCGAGCTTTATCCATAGGAACCTGTGACTAACTGAGTCGAACGCCTTACTGAAGTCTAAGTAAAAACCTCTACCCGCCTGCTTTCACCCAGTCTCTTGGAAACTCTATCTAAAAACATAAAAGATTTGTGAAAAACGACCTTCATATAAGAAAGCCATGTTAAACCGTGCTTAATTATGAATTGTGCACGAGGTGGCTGCAAAACCGATCCCTGATAAGTCTCTCCAATGTTTTACATATGACACTAGTCAAGCTTACCGGTCGGAAATTCTTAACTATGTTTGCACAAACTCCCTTTGGAATGGGTACGACAATCGCTCACTTCCAGTCATCTGGTAGGATGCCTTTACAGAGCGATTCGTTGTATAACTCACATAGAGGCTCTGCTAGTACTTTAGATATTTCCTTTACAATTTTAGGATGCACATCGTCAGGTCCGGCGGATTTATTTCCGTCTAGATTCTTTAGGACACGCGCGACATCATCCGTGCAAAAAACTACTTCGATTAGAGAGGCACCCATTTCCGTACTAAAAGTTGGGACTGAGTGAATCGCATCACCGCCATCCATTCTATTTACGCTTTGAAAATAATCTAGCAAAGATGCTGCCTTTTCAGATCAGAATAGGCATTCTCGCCCTTGTCTAATATTAGGGTAACTATGTACTCCCTTTTCTTACCCTTAGACTGAACATAGCTAAAATACTGCTTTGGGTTCTTTTTAGCAGAGTTCGCCAGGTAAGTTTCGTTGCTTCGCTCAAGCCTCCGTTGTAGCTTCACTGTGTTGTTTCTCGAAGCAATATAGCACAACCAATTCCTATAGGCTGGTAAGGCTGTATATCTCCGCCAGTGTCTGTCGCGCCTAATAATGTTGCGTCGCACTGCAGGAGTTCACCGAGGTGGCTTGTTCTTTAGCCATGCAGGTCGAAAAGGACAATAAAGGTCTTGGAGAGTTATAATATTGCGCCTAATAACTGACCATTTACTTTCGATGTCATTGGTTTCAGAGAACCAGTAACATTTTGAAGCGGAAAGCCGTAGGGCATTCCAGCCAACTCGATTTATATTACGCCTGTATTTGACCGGTGGCTTATGAAACCAGAAAATTGCCTGGAATATTATGGTGACATGGTCACTTTTCCCCAAAGGTGAGTCGTAGGAGAGGTTTTGGACATCATTAGGACCTTTAGGCAAAAGTAGGTCCAGTGTAGATGATGAATGTCCATCTCTGTACCTAGTTTTCTCACGTGCTGATGAAACGCACTGGAGTGCATCCAATCGTGATATACCTGGGAAATTCTATCAGAGGTCGTCTGAGTGTCCCAGTCAATACCCGGTAGGTTAAAGTCACCCATTAAATAGTCTCGTGGGGCAGTACTGAGCAACCTGGTAAGAAGTTACCTAAGTTCCTGGTCCTCCTCCTCAGGGGAGGAATTAGGCTGAAATGAGCCCAAAACTGCTTATACTCGTTATTTCGTTCCACTCAGACACGAATGACTCAGTGAATTTAACTGTTGCAGTTCAGAAGGTTTCAAAATTCGCCGAGGCGTCAAACAAGGGTTCGTTCTTGCTCCCACGCTGTGCGGTATTTTCTTTGCTCAGCTTCTGAAGCATGCTTTTATGACGAGAACAGAAGGCATTTACCTAGACACGCGAAATGATGGAAAGCTTTTTTAACTGAACCGGTTAAGAGCACATAGCAAGGCACGGCATGTGCTTATCCGTTACCTGCTGCTTGCCGACGATTCAGCCTTTACTGCTTACTTCCAGGAGAACCTTCAGTCGCCACTTGACTGTTTTTCGTCGACATGCAAGACTTTGGGCTGATAATCAACATGAGCAAGACCAACGACTCTGGTCAAGAGATTGTAACGCCTCTATTCATTACTGTTGGAGATTGTCAGCTTGAACCATTGCATCATTTTACATACCTTGGTTCAACCAATACGGATAACCTTTATGCTAGACACGTAAATTGATAAGCGGATTAGCCGGGCAGCTGTACCTTTGTCCCGATTAAACTCTCGTGTTTTGAATGACTACAAGTTGTCTGTAAATTCAAAGATGATTGTATACAGCGCGCGCGTACTCAATGCTTTACTGGAGTCAGTCATAATTGGACCACCCACGCAAGACACGAACGGAAGCTGAATGCTTTACATCTACAAAGCATCCTTTGTTTCTTAAACATCATGCATGGACAAATTGAATGAAGCTGAAGTGCTTTAAAAAGCTGGTCTAAAGAGCATGTTACCCTAACTTCGACAGCCCCGCCTTTGGTGGCTTGGCCACGTCTACAGAATGAAAAATTGTCGTATTCCGGAAAATCTACTTTATAGTCAGTTGAAATCAAGAAATTGACCAGTAGGGAAAGCGCACTTGCGGTACAAAGAGATAGAGGAAAGATCTTGACATTGACCCCGCGAGTTGGGAAGAACTTGCTCTTGACCGCTCACATTAGATGCATTGTATAAAGCGTCATCTGCAAGCCGGGGAGGAGCAGATACAGCTCTCAGCTGCTGAACACAAATCACGCCACCGTCGTGCAACTGACGCCCAACGACAGAGTTCTGTCTATCGTTACAAGCGCTGCGAGAGAGAATGTTTTGTCATTCGAAAAGCTGTGAAACGTGAAAATTCATGCTATTGTGATGTACATCCATGGTCGACATCGACCGAAAGAGACCAAACAACATCAACTACACTATGCATTCAGAAATTGAACGTCCAGGTCTGTCCGATCAAGTATGTTTCAGTCTTTAAATTCCTCTGTTCAAATATCTAGCTCAATGTTCAAGCGAAAGCTGAAGTGAAGTTGAATGTTGATTGTGCACGCAATGTATTTTTGCAGTTGAAAAGCAGCCTTTGGCGCAGGCCCGGCATCAGCATCGAAACTAGAATACGTGCTGATCATGCAGAGGTCCGCCCTGTACTGCTTCATGATTGCGAGAGGTGGCCACTGGGGTCACAGGATGTACGGTCTTTAACAGTGTTCGACAATTTGTGCCTTAGGGTAATATTGAGCATTTGATATTCTGGACGAGTATCTAACGCTGTCGGTTGAGCGAAATGCAACGGATTAACTCCGCGTTCCAGTTACATCCAAAGGCGAAGACTACACTAGTTTGGTCTACATCCTCCTAAAGACAGACACAGCACTCACGAATCTTTTCCTCCACCACAAACAATTCGTACATTGTGTCAGCAACAAAACGGTCAAGTGAAGACCTGGCTGTCGACTGTGAAGGAGGGGACTGCGCATCGTACACAGCGTTGGCAAGCGGGAACGAGGCTGGGTTAGGAATACGAACTATTATAAGATGCGCTGAAAAATAAAGGAAATTCCTCACAAGCAGCACAAGACTCATTCATTATTGTGCACTCATTACTAGATGGATTCTGTTGAATGATGTTACTTATGCTATCTAAGTCCCCGATGTTATAGCATAAATTAATTTTGAAATAAATTAAAAATTGATAGTTTGGAATCAACAGTTCAGAATCTGATTGTTCCTGTTTTGTCCAGGATTCAGTCATCAGAATAAAAACAGCGGGTTTAGAAAAAAACATAAAAACGTAAAGCTAATAGTTTGTTAGTTATTGATCGAGAATTAATAGGAATAAATCGAAAAGATGAGGAGCGACGGGCAGAGAATACCAGTAGTGGTGTGTAAGGGATGGGGATGTGAGCACCACAATGCATTGGCATTAATATGTAATTGTTCATTATGTGGCGCAAGATGGTTCATGGTAAAAGCTTTCATGGAGGTATTGAAAAATTTCTAATGTTCGAGTAAATTAACATAGAAAGTTTTGTGTCAGATGGGTTTAAATGGGTGTCAAGGGACCAGCTATTAAGGTGAAAAGTCGGTGATGGGTAATAATAATTTATAAATGTGCTTGAGCATTGTGGAATCAGTAGTTGGATTTGCCATGCATGGTTCTAATCTAACGGAGCATGCAATACCATATGATTCCCAGTAGAGTGGTGCATTATACTTCGATTAAATTTAGGAGCATTTCTTTTGCTAAAAGGTGAAGAATTCTTAATAGGAGTTATTGCGGACAAAAGCGCGCTAGTTTGTCAGAGCTTGGGTAACATGGTGCTTTTCCTTGACTGAGAAAATGTAATATTCTTGGATGGGATACTTGGTTGTATTGATTTATTGACTGAAGAAAGCGAAGTTGGAGGTGCATTTAACTCTTGTGGCACCTCATCCAATTCCATCGTTTTTTGCATTACTAGAAGATTCGGTGGAAAATTGAGTAGTAACGGTACGCTTATTGAACCTGAATCTCCGTTGCATTAGTGTAAGATCAGGTTTAATAAAGACATTGTTAAATTTAGGAATCGATTTGAAAACATTCTTATGGTCTGAAATGTGTAACGCAAAGCTTTTGTCACTGATTTGTAATAATATTCAACAACATTCGCGCGGTCGCAATGCGTCCATTACTGCGAAACTAGAAACAAAATGTGTTATCTTTTCTTTTCGAGATCGAGGTTGAGTTTTCATCTAATTTTGTACCGACCTATCGTAACAGAAGAAGAAGAAGAAGAAGAAGAAGATAATATCTATAAGCTAAAAGCTAAAACAGCTAGTTTCTTAATTCTTAAGCTCTATATGCCTCTCTTCCAGCATAGCTAGTGCTTCGCGAAGGCCAAAGTAAACAACCCTTCTGATGAGTTTGTCATCATTTGATGCCCAATTCGCAATTGCTGATTATGAGAGACTTCAATCTGTCTCAACTATATAACCGAGTAGATCACCGACCCTTATCCCTAGACTACAAATTTCGCGAACTGTTCGATTACATCCCCTTGTATAATGATGTTTTCGATTATACACGACAACGAAATTTGCAACAGACCTCTGTTCTAGACCTAGTCTTAACGTCTGAAGCCACAGCCGTTGAAGATGTTCAGTATCACCCTCCGCTGGGTCGAAGCGACCACCTCGTTCTGCTATTTCAATACGTGTGCAACGCCAGTAGAATTGTAAAGCAAACAAAACAAAATAGAAAAGTGGATTACATTGGTTTGATGAAAACAATGGTAGCTTTAAATGAACATAATATAAATTTCACTGATCCGGACTCGCATTGCACAACCCTGACAGATTACATAATCAACATGATACATTTCAATTCTAAAAATGTCCCGGAACATAATAGCAAAGAACCACAATTCAGAACTCGCAGTAGAACTAGAAAATGTTTGACAAAGCGAAATTTGGCATGGGCTATTCACAGGGTCTCCAGAACTGATTCGACATGGGCAAACTTTCGCGAATTGCGGAATCAGGTCACAAATCTCATCCGAGAGGAAAAACAATATCACCAGCTTCAGCTGGCGGTAAGAATGCAGCGAAATCCCAAACTGCTTTATCGAACTGTTAACAACACTACGAAGCTGAAACCCGGTGTTTTTCCGATCATGACAGATAACGGACTAACTGATTCTGCTCTGGAAACCGCTAACGCTCTAGCCAGTTTTTATTCACGAGTTTTCACCCCCAAGGATAAATTACAAACATCAGAATTGTCAGCAACAATTGTGCCGGAGACGATATGTGATATATGCATCAGTTCGGAAATAGTGCAGCACCACCTACGCAAGTTGAATATCAACATGTCCCCGGGAGCTGACGGAATCACACCTGCAATCCTAAAGTTATGCGGCAGTCAACTGTGCGAACCACTTTGTGATTTATTTAATCACTCCTTGAGGGAGGGTGTTGTACCTAATGACTGGAAGAGAGGAATCATAACACCCATCTACAAAGGTGGAACTCGTTCTGACCCAGCAAATAACCGCCCTGTTACACTCCTTCCAGTGATCTCAAAAATTATGGAGCGAATTGTGTGCGAAAGAATTGTGAGTCATCTTGAAGCCCAAAACTTGTTGTCCAGAGAGCAACATGGATTTAGAAAGTCTCGTTCTTGCTTGACTAACCTACTGGAGACACTGGATGACTGGACGCAGGCAGTGGATAATGGTGGTTGCGTGCATGCGTGTTACTTGGACATATCAAAGGCGTTTGATCGCGTGGACCATTCTATACTGCTGCGCAAGTTGCACGATGTTGGTATTAATGGGTGCCTTCTTGTCTGGCTGAGAAGTTACCTTCTTGATCGCAAAGCAACTGTACGTATCGATGGTGTGATGTCTGGGGAAATCGAGGCCACTAGCGGTGTCCCACAAGGTTCGGTACTTGGTCCGGTTCTCTTTTTGGTCTACATCAACGACCTTCCGAAACTTGTCACGGCCAAAATGGTTCTTTTTGCGGATGATGTTGAAATTTGGATGCGAATCAAGTCAAGCGTGGACTGTTTGTGCTTACAAAGCGATTTGGATCTATTGAATAGCTGGTCGGAGAGGATTAAACTTCCATTCAACTTCCGAAAGTGTAAAATGTTGCAAATAGGCAAAGCTTTTCCATTCTCATACAACCTCGGACCAAATCAACTGGAATGGACAACCAAAGAAAAAGACCTCGGCATATGGATTAGTGGAAGTCTGAAGTTTAGCATGCAATGCGAAGCAGTGTACAACCGAGCTAGCCGCATGCTAGTTATGCTTCGGCGTATTTTCGGACATTTTTCCCGGGAATCATTCTCCATGCTCATAGATACGTATATTAACCCGGTGATGGATTACTCAGTGCAAGCTTGGGCACCGTGGCTACAAAAGGACATCAAGCTGCTCGAGAGGATCTATCACAGAGCAACTAAAATGGTTGGCTGCCTCCGCAACCTACCATATGAGAATCGACTTGAGCAGCTTAATTTGGATACACTGCTTCGCAGAAGGGTTCGATTCGATCTAATACTAACCTACAAAATAATGAACTCCAAGGCGCACCCTCTGAGGCATCTATTTCGCCTCCGGTCAAGCCATGCCACACGTACTCACCCATTTGCATTTGATATTCCACATTCCCACCGGAACTGCCGTCGGTTCTTCTATTCGGTGCGCGTTTGTTTCTTATGGAACTCCCTACCGTCAGATGTTGTCCAATCATCTAGTGAAAGGATTTTCAGGAACAAATTGGATATATTTATGCGTAGTAATTTCACCCTACATCCCGTATATAAAACATGATTTTATTTTTCCAAAAGAAATTTTTTTTCACCCATCATACCGCCACAATACATGGCATTTTTTTACAACTACAAAACTGTTGATCTTCCTGAAGACTCAATCTTTTTTGTTTATATATTTATTGTCCTTATACGAATATCATCTGGTGTTGTACAGCTACGAGCTTTTTTATACCATAAATTCTTGAATCTTGAATCTTGAATCTTCTCGCTGCACATGAATTCGAAGAACAACACGAGGTGATCACTTAACCCCAAGGGAATACGATACTGCACTGAATCAATTGTTGTGGCTTCGGATGTTAAAAGTAAATATTGCGTGACGCCTATTTGACGAGTTAAGTGATTTACATGATTGTATCAGAGAATGAATTTAATCATCTCACAGAATCTATACTCAAGTGATTTTTAAGGGTTTATTTTTTCGGTTTTGAACTGTGATAGTTTAAAATCATCAATATAAGTAGTTGCGTTCCGCTCAGATTTCCAGCGTAGCTCATTATTTCAAACAATCATTCGTTGCGGACATTAGATGAAGTGGGTAAGCAAAATATCACACCACATATGCAGTTCTCTCCCGAGTCCGGACGTAAACAACACCACACGCTATCCTCTAGCTTAAAGCGTATCAGAAACAGTTGTACAGTGAAAATGCTCGTAATAATACACAGCTACTCCGATACCTATTATTGAGCGGTCTCGCCGAAGCAGGTTCATGTTAAGAATCGCCAGCTCGTAATCATTTATCAGAGCGTAAAACCACGGTACATCGATAATGTCGGCAGAAACCTGATTGCCCAAATGAGTTAATTCAGCTATTTTGTTTCGCAAAAACTGTCCATTAGTGTATAAATGAAGATTTTAGTCTGCAGCATGATGTATGAATTGTATCTATAGGTCTGACCTGCCGAGAACTGGATCATTGTATCGTACATCCATGGTCGATATCGACCGAAGGGTGTCACCAACAACAACACCACCAACAACAACAGCAACAACAACGAACCACGGTGTCCAAATGCAGAATCACATATTAATTCCATGTCAAGCGCTCAAGACGCTTATAACTGACCAACGTATTTTGTGGAGCCCACCTAAAAGGAAATCGCTAATTTCATCTAATAAATTTATTGTGGTGCTCACATCCTTATTCCTAACATCTAATAAAGTTACTACTATTAATATTATTTGTCTGACAAAAGACTGACTGGTTTGAATCCATATAAAAGTTCTGATTATTGTTTATAAATTAGTAAATCACTTTAGCTCATACAATGGCAAATACATTTAGCAGCATTTTACCAACTCTGCGGTTCGCTTTTCAGATTTGAATCTAATCTAAGTTGCTTAATCTAAGTTGACAATAATATTCATAGAAATGTTCATGCCATTTAACTTCGTCGTATATTTTATTTATTGGCCTCTGTAATTTTCTTACGGTCAATACTTTTTCTGTTTTTAGCTTTTTGCGGCGATGTCGTTTGTAAACTATGTTACTGCCTGCAGATTGTTGGATTATAATGATATGAAGGGTAGAGTGGTGGATTCTTAAACTTAACTCATAAACGTGCGATTTTTGAAATACATTATACAAATAGCTTAGCAATAGAATAAAAAGTTAAGATCTCATTTAATGTACATACCGCATCGAGAACTAAAACGGAATATAAAACGACAGTTGAAAATCGGGCGAGCACGCTTAATCGACCGGAATGTGAGAAGACATAACTTCCAAAGATTTTCGCAATGTTTCAGACGTTTACAAACTGAGAGATTGTGTGCCATTCGGTTAATGTTGAGAAGATCAGAACGTTTGATGAACAAGCCGTCCCTGGATTATAAAATCCCTGGATCATTCGCAAACTGCGGCGGATGTGATAATTGTACTATGGACAATCAATGACTGTTTATTCATGTAAATTTTATAATACTCCATTAATTATTAGTTGCGCAATATTCGAATATACTTCGTGATCAGTTGCTCATTCCGATTGCTACTTCTGGGTTTAGTACAGGTTGAATATACAGTGGAACCCACCTACAACGAACTCGCTTACAACGAATTCCCAGTTTGAACGAACACAGCATGATTTCTCAAATAAATTCCTTCTTTGTAAGCCTATTTAAAACATTCGTACAACGAATCTGTTCGTTACGAATCTCGCCTATTACGAACACTGTACACGTTCCCGGCAGCTATGTTTGTTCAATAAAGTTCAATCATACAACTAACTCGCTTTGTCTTGCCTTTAACCCACAACGCTCCGTCAAGAGTGGCCTGCAGTGCGCTAAGAATAGAACTGACACAGCTTGGCGAGACACAGACAGCGTGGCCTACAGTGTGCTAACTGACTCGCACGCACGCACAAGGAAATCACGTCTATTCTCTGTGATTGGTAATCACAGACTCATGACAAATAGCAATCACTCAGGCAAACACTTCATTCCCTTCTTACAGTTACACGGTGGCCGACAGACAACGAAAACGAGAGCAGTTTAGCCTAGAGAAAAAAGGGAAATTTTAGCTGAAGTGGAGAATAGCCAAATGACAAAATCTGAAATTGCTAAAAAAAATATGGCGTAGCAAAATCAACGCTGTCCACCTTCCTGCAGCAGAAGAAGCAACCCCCTAAAACAATCATGCCATTCGTTTTAGAATAAATTTACTATTATTAACATGAACTTGGAATTAATGTTGTGATCTGTGCGCTGTGGCATCATCTATTCATCAAATGGATTACACGCATGCAGAAACACGAAGATGAGACATTCTTCACTACTTTATTGTTTACACGTGTCCAGAAAAACGGCGCCAAAATCACATGTCTGACAAGGCGTTTTACTTACAACGAAGTCCGCATTTAACGAACATTTTACTCTCTCCCCAGCGATTCGTTGTACCCGGGTTCCACTGTAATTCGATTATTCAAATACTACAGTTGATGAATGTTGTAAACAATCGAAGTATTTACTACTTTGTAGTAGTGTCAAAACTGAAGTTTATATGTGTGTACACCTGTTGTTCACGTGGATTCACGTGGCTTTTTGTTTGCATTTTCTAGTGCACCCATATAGCGAAAGCTATTTCTGTTGAATTGGCTTTGGGATATGTCTTGGTTAATAGCCAAAAATCTGTTGACCAAATCACAGATTGTTTTGTGAATTCAAACACCACGATTCGGTTTTCATGTAGTCCAATAAATTTCTCAGTAAATGCTCTGTTTAAATTACATTTGATGTAACCAGAGTTAGAATTTGAAGAGACTGTTTGATAGGGTTTGTAAAACGAACGAAGATGTTCAAACATAGATACCCATATTGAGTACTGATCAAGCGCTCAATTCGCTCATGAATCACTGGTGTAATGTTTTGCTAACATCCCCCAGCCGGTTTTTTGGCTGTTTGCCGCCATCAGGTGGAGATAGTAAGATTAGTTACAGCGATTTTTGTAAGAGTGGAAAAGTGGTACCTAATCAAACAGTGGCTTCCAAGTATAACTTTTGAGGAATAGTAATATGTGCACCACCAATTATTGCAACAACGTAATTGAAAATGAGTTTTGTTTCTCATTCAGAGTAACCGAATGTGTAATGTATTACGATTAATTACGATTAATACCACAGATCGCTTTTGCGTGAATTTCGACAATGTCCTTACACCTAATTTATAACTTCGTAAACATAGGTTCCGTACGGAATTGAGTCGTCAAAATATTTAGGATTTCGCTCTCATCAACTTTTCATAAAGCGTATGTGCAAACAAGAACTCAGACAGTTTTATGGTAGAAAAAGCAGTAAGCCCTACAATAACCATAGGATGACAAGGTATATGGTGTAAAAATATAAAATATCTCAAGAATCAATAGTGACAGTCACATACCGTATGGTTTGTCATATACTCATCCAGATTAGACGCGAAAACCGCAACCGATCCCGAGCGTGTAATTACTTCAGGCAAAATGTTCCAAGTGAAACAAAATCTTACCGAGAAAAATTTCCAATGATATCCAATCGAGAATGCGGAATGCTTAAAACCTTTGGATTTTTTCGTGTTGGTTGGACTTTAGCAAGTGTTGAATGGGTTGGCTTTCAGTATGCAAGATTTTGAATGCCAACAGGAGGTCACTCCGTATCCGTCGTTGGGTAAAATCGTGTAGATTTAGTTTTCACATTCGCTCTTTGGAAGGTGAATTTCCGTAAAGGTAGAGCAACTTTGTCACATGATGATAAATCCTGTCTATTAGTTCGATATCCTTCCTCAGCCATGGTGCCCAGGATTGGATAAAATATTCTATAACAGGACGTACATACGTATTAATTAACCGGGGTAAAGTTTCTGGCGTGAAAATCCTGAATATCCATTTTAGAAGACTCAAGATACGGCAGGCTTTATTGTACACTGTTCTGCAATATTGTCCATGCTTAAAGTTAAACGACACCCAGATACCGTGATCTTTATCTGAGGTGGTCCAGACGAGATATTGCATGACAAGCTGATGCATGTGATACAGAGATTCTCCAAGCCTCAGCATTTTACATTTTACAGGGTTAAATGGTAACTCATTTGACTGAAACCAACGAAATAAGGTGCACAGATCCCGTTGTAATGCCATACAGTCATTAACAAACCTGACACGTTTCCGTATTTTGATATCATCGGCGAACAGTATCAAGTTACATCCAATATCCTCTAATATACCATTCATCTACACCAAGAATAGAAGAGGTCCGAGCACCGAGCCTTGCGGAACTTCACTGGTGACGTTCATTCTTATAGAAACGGTGCTGCATACGCGAACTTGAACGTGTCTATCACTAACATAGTCCCTTAATGCTATGTATTATGGGATTGAGAGACAGTTATGCCAGGTGATCAACTAGATGATACGAGAGACCAAGCCCATTGAGACAGAGAACAGAACAACACAGGATGGTTATGAAATGACCAAGCCGAGACTCAGGACACAGGTTCGCAGGTCCTAGAGCTGGACAGGGCCAGTGTTTATATAGAGGACAGAAAGGGGTGTGGGAAGTAAGCGGTAAGGACATTGAAGCGTAAGGTTAGTACGTGTCACAGCATGCATCCGCAATGTTCGGATAAGGACATTACCAAGGTCGCACGTGTCATGGGTGAGGACGCCTCACCCAACACCTCTCCTCGTGAAACTTTTGTACTTTGTCCTCCTAGGGTCAACCTGTAACCTGGTTGTTGGTTTCCGAATTCTCTCGCCTCGCCTGAGTGTCACTGGGTTTGATGTTTCGGTGGTTTCTGTGGTTTGAACGGATAATCCAAACGTGTCAAGTAATATATCCTGTGGGACGCTAGCATCAACCGGAGGCTGGCATTGAGGATTGGAAGTTGCGATGGTTGCGATGGCGTACCCACACACCATCTGGACGGTCACTTCATAGAGAACTGAACCTCGAAGATTAGTGATTCGTCCGTAAACCCAAGAGTTCCTTTTCGGGCGATGATCACGAACGCAAACATAGGTCCCATTATTTAGTGGAGAACAGTTTCTCACAGATCGTTTTTCTTGGTCTTGGGTTTGAGTTGGTAACATACTCGTTAGAGTTGTACGCAATTTACGCTCTATGAGGACCTCTGAGGGCGATTGCTGGTTAGGCAAACCAGGATGCGGTGCGGACCGGTAGACCAGTAGAAATCGTTGAAGTACTTCCATAGTTGTCCCCTCCCCACGCGCTTTTAAGAATGCACGTTTGAAGGTGTCAACAAAGCGTTCGGCTTGACCGTTGGATTGGGGGTGGTAGGGCGGAGACCGGAGGTGATTAATATTGTGTGTTCTATAGAACTGTTCAAAAAGGGCGGAGGAGAATTGCGAACCATTGTCGGAAACGATGGTGTTTGGTAGGCCATGTTGACTGAAGATTCGATTCAATGCGTTGATGGTAGCGGTTGCAGTTGGCGGGTTCACAGGAGTGATTTCTGGCCATTTTGAGTGAGCGTCAACAATGATGATATATGAAACATTATCAACGAAAAGATCCCGTAGCCGATTGCATATACTGCAGACGATTTGGCAAAGCAGCTCAACGATGTGGACACAATCAGCCGATCGGTGGACCCGGTAAGCATTCGCACAAAAACCATGTATCTACGTTTTTCGCTCATTTGACGTTGCACCTAAGCCTTTCAGTTTGTCCGGTATCATTAATGGTGTAAACCCTAATAACTTAATCGACACCGGGGCTTCATGTTCGATACTTGATTGTGCGTTTCCTTCGCTTGCTTGCAGAACACGAGTCAGTGATAGAACTTTAATGTCCGTTAACGGCACGGAGTTGATAGTATACGGTTGTTATCGCTGTTCGATAAATATCGGAGACTTTCAAGCCTATCACACATTCTTACGCGCTGACATACCGTTGAACCTTATCCTTTGCAAAACGTAGTGCCTCTCAGGTGAATTCCATTACACCAGCCCCTGATTGGATAGACTAATCAAGACAACTTGTGCTGCAGAACCACAGAGAATAGGCCTCAGAGGAATATTGAGTAAATTTAACGATATTTTCGATTGCAACAATAGTAGCCTTGGCCGAACAAATATACTACGACATTCCATCGATACTGGCAATCACCAGCCGATTCACCAAGCACCACGCCGTGTACCGGTGCATTACCAAGCCGAGTTGTACAGCTCGATAAAAGATATGCTTGATCAAGGCATCATTAAACCATCTACTTCACTATGGGCCTCACCTATCGTACTAGTTAAGAAAAAAGACGGCTCGCTGAGGATCTGTGTTGACTACCGGCGTCTTAACTCACTTACTGTGAAGGACTCATTTCATCTTCCGCGAATAGACGATACCCTTGATACAGTTCACGGCGCTAACTGGTTCTCCACTTCGGATTTGGCTTCGGGATAATGGCAAGTCGAGGTACACCCAGCTGATAGACATAAAACCGCGTTTGTCGTACCTCGTGGACTGTATGAGTTCGAAACAATGTCATTCGGATCGGTGAACACACCCGCAACATTTCAGCACCTGATGAATACCGTGCTGCAAGAGCTGGTTCCTGTACAATGCCTCATTTATCTGGATGACGTTATCGTGTTCGGACGAACAATTGATGAACACAATCCAAATCTGCATCGCGTATTTGGACGTTTACGTGAGTCTGGTTTAACGCTGCGTTCAGATAAATGCAAGTTTTTACAGAGAGAGGTCAAGTTTTTGGGTCACATACTATCCAATAAGGGCATTCGAACGGATCCAGACAAGACTGATAAAATCGCCAATTGGACGACTCCTTCTAACTGTCACGAAGTTTCATGGGTTAAGCCTCATATTATCGAAAATTTATTAAGGATTTAGCTTTTATTGCCGCACCCTTACATCGCTTGACGCATAAAGGAATAAAATTTCAATGGATAGCCGAGTGTGATCAGGCCTTCCAGCATTTGGAATCTCTGCTAGCATCATCACCGATACTAGCATTTCCAGATGTCACTCCAACTGCTGGGCGCTTCATTTTGGATACGGATGCGAGTGAAATGGCGATCGGTGCTGTGCTATCTCAGTATTCTCCCGATGGTACTTAACGGGTAATCGCCTACATTAACCTATAGCGAATTACACAGAAATGGATGTGTAATCACGTGAACTAGGTCAAAGCATCGCGGTCAAAATGTGAAGTTCTATGTAACCTGAAAAAACTGGTTGGTTGCTAAGATAGAGAAGACCGACTGAACAAAGCTTCAAAATGTTAAAATTAAGTTCATAAAAACAAATTTTGAAAAATAATCAGTTAGAGCACCACAATATATCGGTTAGAGCAGTTTTACGTAACGTTTCACTTCTGATACAGAAGCATCGTCAGACGAGGGGTATTAGTGAGCACAGGGAACGTCATTAAGTGCCACTTCGAACATCACATTTAAGTTGTCGTCTCACTAAACAGCCTATTGAAATTCTATGGGTGACAAGTCGTGTAGACAAAGACAAGATTAATCAGCGTATTTATCCAGCACAGTGTGAAATCGGTCGAGGTCAATTGATACTGTGGTTCATATATGAACGGCTATCTAAATTGAAATGAAAACTGTGCAGAATTTTGCCCTAATTAATATTTGTCTGTCGCAGCGCCGAGTGTCGTCTTATGGGGATTTCAGCCCAGTCTATTTTGTTAACCCCATGTGTTCCAGCCTTAATGATGTCAACTGCCTCCGCGTGCAAACGTTCAGTGTAAGGCTTAATGGTACACCGTAGCATATCTACATTGTCAAAGTTCAGATTGTGGTCAGTATCCAAAACATGTTCAGCTAATAAAGAGTCCTTGATTGTTGCCCGATACGCCCGCTCATCTTGTGGACGTTTCTTAGTGCACTTCTTGTGCTCTTCAATCCTCGTGTGAAGTTCCCTGACAGTCTGTCCGATATACACACCGGAACCATCTTTACACTTGATACTATAAACACAATTCGTAGAGCTGCCTAATGGTAATTCCTCCCTAAGGTGCACTGAAGCCAAACGAAAAGTTCTACCTTTCTTATACGTTACCCGTATAAGGGCCGCGTTCAAGATTTTGTTAATTGCTTCGGATGCCACTTTTACATAAGGTATAGTTATAGTAACGTGTCATTTTTTCTATATTTTAGGTGTATTTTACCCGGTTTAATTGGCGTTTTAGGATAGCTGCAGTCTGTTAGTCGTTGCTGGCTTCTCGATAAGCGCATTTCGTTCTAAAGCATCACTACATGAGTGCTCGAAATTGTACCGAAAAACTGCTCTAACTGATTGTTTTTTAATTTTGCTTTCATGAATGTGACTACTCGATCATCATATAAGTTCGTTTCAGTATAGATATCAGCCAGCGCTTGTTGGAAATGTATCAGAGAACATCACGCTCCGTTTCAAAATTCTATTGTGCTTAAGCGGGCCTATATCAACCTCGCTTAAATAATCCAAGAAAGATAAATACGAAGCACTATGTGATTCAGTGTTCGAACATTGTGGTTCTTTGTACGAACCCTGATAAACAGTGGCTTCAGAGTCTAACTTAATCTACAAGGCTCACTGAACCTAATATAGCTGTCTCCACCTGATGACTGCAACCAGAAACCGGTAGTGGTGTGTAAATGCGGTGGGATGTGAGCAACACATTACTTTGACTTATTCTAAATTTGTCAGTGGTAATAGTTAAATCGGAGGTTACTTGTTCTATTTCTTGTTTTGGCAACACCGAACATAAGTGTTTCCAATCAAGTAGAGAAAACTATGATGAAAAATGGATATAGGGCTCTTGACAAAAAGTACTAGTGGCGAAAAGGATATGAGAATGATAAATCTCATTCATTATATTTCACTGGCAGAACCGTTTCAAGTAGACTAAACGATGCGGCTTATTATCACAGTAGCAAGCAATGCAAATGATCTTATGGGTTATCACTAAATTCAAATTTTCGTCTGACTTAGATAAGAAACAGACCCACCGCTCTAGCCAGATCATCTCCCTACCAATGTCAAGATAGGAAACAAGAGAAACCATATCCTGATCCTATCTGTCTCATTTATGAGGAGATATGCTAGTTTCAAAAAATAGCTGCAACATTGCTTTCAAGTTTTCAAGGATTTATGATTCAAAATACAACAAACGGGAGTAGCGAACAAAGTGATCATTAAATTACCTGTGTGCTAATAATAAAAATAAATCGCAAACTGAAATAGTTTTATAGGATTGTACAGATCTGACGGGCGTCGATACAGATTGTAGGCTTTAATTTTTGTGCGCAAATCATCACCACATGTCAGAAAAAGGTAATACCTCAGTGTTTACGGTTACCAGAACCAAAGTTGATTGAAGATACCAGCTAACTGATGCACACTGAGGTTATACTTCGAAGCATCACGATCTACTCATCACCGAGTGAATGATATAAGACATTCCGATTCACAATTTGCACGCTGATGACACTGACCAGAAATGGTTCTTTTTAATCAGCTAGCGGATACCAAGTTACGCAAAAGTACTAGTCCGTTTCGTGCTGTTTACACTCATCAAGTCGGGAGAGTACGATCAGGATCCGCATACGATGAAACAGTAGATGAATGGTAAATAAGATGTGAACTTGAACGCCAACGTTGGTTGCTGGCACGACCAAGTTGTTCAATCACATGTGCGCACACATGCAGATGAATTAAACCCACAGGCTCGAATAAAAATCCTAATTTCGATGCTTTCAACCTGTACGGATAGTACGATCAGGATCCCATGCCTTGAAACAGTGGAGGAATTGTAAACAAAGTTTGAAATTGTATTCCAAACATATCCAGTAGTGGTATACAAGCTCAAACTATGATTCTATCCATTTTTTATAAGCAGTATGTTCAACAAGGTTATACTTGAATGCCACTGTTGCATAGGGTTCGTACAACGAACCACGATGTTCAGACAAGCAATCACAAAATGATTCTTGGTCAAGCACTCATGGCGCTTATGGTTGACCAAAGTAATGTGTTGTGTAAGGGATGGGGATGTGAGCAACACAGTATGTTCAACATTGTAATGGAAAATGTTCGTGACCGATCAGTGAATCATAATCACACCTGCCAAGACCGAATTAATTGAGGTATTATACGGCACGTA
>JACCGJ010021444.1:0-12679 GCA_013407085.1 Atriophallophorus winterbourni | reverse complement strand
GAATTATTTTCTAACCCGAAATAAAATATTTTTTCTTCGGAAAGGAGTTGCCCAGGGGTGAAATAACACAAATAATATAAAAAGTTTGTGATATTCACATAATTGAGAAAATAACAAAATGTAACCAATTGGTTACATCCGGCAGAAGTCATCAGTTTTCAGACGTCATTTCCTTATGGCACTGCATTGTACTTTTGTGTGATATCCTCTATAACATGTTTTGTCGTAGGTCAGACACAAAGCTACATCGCATTTTTGACACCTTACTTTAGTCAATCCTTTTACACAGAAAGAATCCTCATGTACCATTTCTTCGACTTGAAATCGGTACGATAATGTTCGATCAACTTATTGCACAAATCGACTCCCCCCATGAATTTGTTATATTCTTTTACAACGAAAGGTCTACCAAATTCTACATATGACTTCTGTTTTCGTTCCCATCTCATCACTGTATTAGCCGGTTCTATTCTCGGCTGGCTTGCCGAAATACCTCCACGTGGTGCCAGCTGGGTGGGCTCAGCGAAAGGTTCGGCGGTGGTGTCTGAGGGTGTGGTGGGTTTTCGCCTGGCAAGCGTTCTCCCTATAAAAAGCCACAAAAATCCAATGATGACACCACGACGCGGCGTATGTGACTCGCCTCTCCAAAAGTCGCTGAAAATTCGTGTACTCGAATAAAGCCATTTTTTTCTTCTTCTTCTTCGTCACTGCCCCTTGTCCTATCCAAGGACATTGTATGGTGCACAGGCAAAAACTGAAGTCACCAACCTATCAACGCGGTTATCGCGCTCCGAACTGGAAATTCCCAGAAAAGGGCGTATGAACCGCTTCGTCGGTCACCGGCCACCGATAGGTGCGAACCTCTCTCGCTCCACTGCCTTGTGGGTAAAGGCTCGGGGTGGGACCCCCTAAACGAAATCTCCCCTACTTCGGTGTAGGCAACCGGGTAGTATCATGCCTACGTTCAACGATGACGATGATGACAACGCTTTGTACCCCCCTTCTCGCTTTGTACATATCATTGTTTATGTTGAACGGCACCATATCTGTATCAGATTGTGCAAATATAATAATAATAATATAATATGAAGAAAGTAGGTGAATTGGTTTGTTGTCAAACCACTTCGCAGCTATTATATTACTATTGATTTCAAATCTGAAGTCGTAACTTCCTCTCCCATCTTTTTGTAGCAGTTTATCATTCTTCAGTATACATCTTTTCAGCCTGTTCACCCTGACGGTAGACACATTGAGAATACCAGATTCCCGTAGCTTCCTTGATAAGCCCAATGAATAGAACCAGTTATCATAAAATAACTAGTAGTTCTTGTGCTTGGGTATACCTTCAGCAAGCCGAAGTGCGTAGGTTGATGACACTCCAACTTCGACATCTTTCTTCTTCCGATCCTTCCCCGTATAAATCTCGAAGTCATAAGGCCACTCGATCCTGCTCTAGATATGACTTTATACCCCCATTTGTGTGGCTTTCTTGGATTGTATTGTTTTAAGGAGATATGCGCTTTGGTAGGAATGATTTGTTCATCCACGGCTTGATGTTCTTCTTGTGGAAGTTTCTGACAGTTCGATTTGATGGAATCCATAATTGGTCGAATTTTGAATAGTTTGTCATCTTTGTTGCCATCTTCCTTCTGCAAAATGTTATCATTAAAGTGAAGATAGCGCTTTATCTCCTCATATCTGTCTCGACTCATATTACCGCTTCGAGGCTTAAGCCTTTTTTCCAGTAAGTTCGATAACTAGGAACTTTGATTATACCAGTTAGGTCACCATGGATGCCTATCAGAGGAGAACTGGGTCGTGGGCATATGAGTAAGTGTCCGCAGTTATCGATCGTGCGATCTGCCATGGAAACAATGAGCGCTACACGGTCGTGAGACACTTCCAACAGGCCTGTACGATTTTGGTGACTTCTGCCGGATGTAACATAAAGGTTACATCTATTTAAACGCAATGCATTTCGAAGATTTTCTGATTTATTCCAATTTTTTTTTACATAATGTCTTTGTAGGCATGACTAAGTTTATACTGGAACAAAATTTATAATAACTGAGACTTTCACACGATTTTTATTCGGCTCACAAAACTGCGAATTGTCAGGATACGTTCGAAACCCGTACCAGCACATACTTTCTCTTTCACTGTGGACAAGTCAATGATGATTGCGAACAAAGAAGAAAACCATCCTGCAGTTGACAAAATTCTGTATGCCGCCGTGCAAAAAAAATTCAGAAAATTCAGTTAGAATTAGGTTAAAATGACTTGCGAAGTTCATGTAACCAAAAGGTTACATCCGTCCTGAAAGGGTTAAAGCGCTTCAAATGAGTAGGGTCCGTACAGGTATTTCTGGCGTTTAATGACCTTCAACTGATTTTTGTAGCACTAGTATAGGAACAGATTGATAGATACAGGAGCATTACAAAGGCACTAACGTTACATTTGTTGACACACATTTCATCATACCAACACATTTCACTTCAAATGTAGGGCTGGTTGAAAAATATCATTCTGAAAAGAAACGCTCATTTTGTATACATTATTTCAGTAGTCACTCAACATGGGTCTGTTGGCAATGACATTGCCAAGAAATACCCGGTGAAATGAATAACTGAATCCACTAGAGAGTAGTACCAATTTCCAAGTCCGATAAATATCAGACAACAAACGTTTTTCTCAAGTCACAAATTTGTGTATCAGGAAAATGATAAGGGTACCGCTGGCCGGTTCTTAAGAGAGGTTGCAGGAATGTGCAATTGTGTATCACTTCTGTGCTGCGCAGCTAACACCGAGCTAAATTGATTTTCCATCGGTACTAAGCTGCATGCGGAAAAATGCTGGCGTTTCACTGTCATTGCTATTTTCTTTACTATATCTGTCGTGGCCTGAGTGACCTGAGAGTATCTTAGTCCATGTGCAGCCTCTGACTGTGCGTCATTTCGCTTGGATCTGGCTTGTGATTTCATACAAACAAACATCTCAGGAGAGAAGTTAAGGCGGTTTCACTGATGTCAGTTTTTCATAGGTAATGAGCGTTTTATCATGAAAAATTTGAAGGCCGTACGATCCATTTTCATCGTGTAGCCTCGATTCTTGAAACCGATATTTTCCAAGCATTCCGACAAGAACTAACTGAGAATTGCAGCATCGACTTCCACACAAAAAAGCTTCCTCAAATACTTAGTGTCGCACAACACGGATGAGGTCAAGTTACTTTGTGATCAAATCAAAAATCGGGGAATAAGCAAGTCCAAAAGACACACGAATACCATAACACGCGTTGTCTTTTATTTCAAAGTTCATCACTGTCATTCATCAGAAACAGCATTGCTAGACTTTGAGGACACGTAAAATGAAATATAGTATGAATTGTCAGTCTTTTCATGGTGTGTACGAAGCACGGGTCTATCGCTTTCAACATGAAATCTTGAAGCCATCATTCAGTATTATATTCACACGAAGTCATTTGTCCGAAAATTATCGAACGGTTTGTACGATGACCCATGATGTTCAAATAAAGAATCACAAACTGACTTTTGATCAAGCGCTCAAGACCCAAGTATAATACTAGTACATACTACTTATTAATCAAATCTGACTTTAACACTTTCGCCGCATCATGGTCCATAGTTAATTGACCCAACCTGCATCATATACCACTATTGGTACATGATATTAATTTTCATATAAATGAGAAGTAGAGAAGAAAATATAGAGAAAAAGCTATGGACCTCGTATGGTACACGATGTCCACAGATAATACATTCGTTATATGATACAACATCAGCCAGTATTGGTACAGGATGTCTATGACCACATATGGCACGCGTTGCACAAAATGATAAAGTTAGTACTCACCTCAATAGAGAAGCACACAACCTCTCTCTTCGCTGTTGCTATGTAAGTTTAAATGAGATGTCGGCATGGCATTACAGTCATATCTCGAGATGCGGCGAAAGTGTTAAACAAAAAATTACCATCATGCTGCCATTGGAGTGTTGCAAAAATATTCCAAACAGTTGCCGGTGCTGGATTGCACCGAGCTAAATTTCAATTTGCAAATGAGGATTAATCCTCGATTTCGCAAGTATAGTGCTGCTCACATTTGCCACCCTTACACACAGAGAGGGGTTTCTGGCTGTTTGCCATCATCAGGAAGAGAACATAAGAGGCTTATGTTGAGTGAGCCTAGACTATAAAGGCGAGGAGGGGTGAGCAACACTATACTTTGGTCGTTTTCAAGCGTCACCATCGTTTGAGCAGGAATCACTCTGAGATTTGGTATGTATGAAAGCACAAGTCTGATCCAGGCAAAGTGCCGCACAGTCAGAGACTGCACGTGGGCGATATTACTGTCAGGTTGCCCAGGCCTAGACAAGTGAACACCGTGGGCTCGCTACTACTATTGGACAGTGGATTCCGAGAACAACATTGTTTACTATGTTTCCACTGTTTCAAAGCTCACTAAGCCGAATCTTTACTGTCTCTTCCTGATAACGCCAAACCGTCAGAAAGCGATTGTGGTGTGCGGACGATGTGAGAACTATGATACTCTAACGATGGGTTTATTCTGCCAAATGGTTGATGATCGTATGTGGGCATGAAATTACGAGCATGATCCAGGTATGGGCAGCACGTGGGCTAAGATACGACCAAGTACGGTAAAGCGGAAGCTGAAAAGCCAATTTGACTTACGTTTGTTGACGCCTGGAAAAATGAAAACCAAAGGAAAAATGTAAATCTCGGTATTAAAAAAATCAATAAACTGAAACGTGCGTGTTGTTAGGGAAACATGAGAACGATTCGGGGTTTGCATGTAGTAGTACCAAGAAGGTTGCGTCACAATGTAAAACGGTTATTGATACGAATGATTTTCTTAAAGAAAACGAGAAACGATAGGATAAATACTCGGATATAATTATGAACAGTTCTAAAGTGAAAGTGTGTGTGAGCACAACACACCACAATGATGTGGTCCTTTGAGAAGATACTGTCCAACCCTAAGCACAGAGTACTCGATAGGTAAAACATAAACACAGGCTCAAGGTTTCGCTATGCATCTATATTTGGAATACTGGCAACCGAAACACAAGTGCAGGATCATCAAAACCTTGTTCTAACCAATTGCACCCAAATCTCTTCACAGTGAGAACCACAGAAATTTTAGAAGCAGTAAATTTTAATCTATTTTAATATCGATACGGAAACTGACATAGGGCAGCTTCAAGGTAAGCTTAATTACAACTCGTATCACATCACAAATGCATCCCACAGTCATCTTCGTGCTGTACGTGTAGATATTGTACCGAGTTAGAATTGTGGGCTAGATCTGTAGGAACCTGGCATCAACTGACTTGAATAATTAGCGATGTAAATCAGTTGTAGTCAGAAGCACGCTGGAGTTTCACTGCCATTATCCTTGCCTTATATCTCTTGCACGGATGTGCAATCGTGCAGCATTTATGTGCTGTGCTGCCAACACCGTGCTAAATTGATTGGCCACCGGTAGTGAGCTGCATGCAGAAACACGCTGGAGTCTCACTACCATTTCTATTTCCCCCCTCATATCTGTCCAGACTTGAGCAACCTGACAGTATCTTAGCCCACGTACAATATCTGACTGTGCGGCACTTTGCCTGGATCAGGCTTGTGCTTTCATACCATAGCATACCTTATATCTCTCTAGGCTTGGGTGAGTATAAAATATTTAGTCCGCGTCCCAGTTTCCCACTTAAGAACAAGGATAACGAGGAATAAACGCGCAACAATGAAACCAAAACTCACCAAACGCCCATCGGGAACACCCAGAAAGTCAATGTTCATCAATTGTGCATCCAGATACGTGTCTAAATCCCGAAACACAGCGGCTTGTTCCATGCTACTGGAATCGTCCAGGCGTATATCATCTACACGTGGTTGTAAAAAAATAAATGTATAAGGCTCGGTTCGCATGCACGGAGATGATAATTTAAAAAGAGCGCACCTGGATTGCTAATATCCACGACCGAGGTTGTTTCGCTGCTGGAATGGACGCTCAATTGATGATCCAATGTTTCCGTTGACTGACTGAAAATAACCTGTGGGAGACGAAAAGACGATATCGAAATTGTGGTTAACAAGTAATCATTTTGCAGTCAATTTCATGACTTAGAACTGCCTTCGCTGCGTATGTGAGTCTGTATGGTTCCAAAGGTTGTCATAGCCCGGGGTGGCAGTGGGGATAAGCTCCCACTGTTTATAAAATGCTCCCATATAGCACGCGTCTCAAATAGCCTCTGACAACCAAGTCCAGCTTCTGGCCTGCAGGAGTGGCTCCCCGAGCCCCGCGGATCTACTTCTATCAACAGGAGAAGGGGCGAGTGCGAGTGACTGGCGCCTGAAAACCAGTTTGCTTCGGGCAGATGGAGCTCGTTAGCCTGGGAGGCCATTTCATTTAAGAGAAGGAAAACCCTGGAACAGTGTCTGGTAGACCACTTCTTTCTGGCAACTCCCTGCTGTCTTGCAGGTCGCACTTGTTTGTGCAAAGGCTAGAGAAGCTGACTCGAACAAACGCCGAGTGGTGCTGGGGACGCCGCTTTGTACCCAAATTCCCAAGAATCTTCTTTGAAGCCGACTCATCCTCCAGGAGGAGATAGTCGCACAAAAGTAAAGTAAAGTAAGTGAGTCTGTATGAAATCACAAACCTGATCTAGGTAAAATGCCGTACAGTCCTAGATTAATCATGAGCTAAGATACAGTCAGATTAACCAGGCCTAGATAGACATGAGAGTGAAAATAGAAATGGCATAGTTGCGTAACAACAACAACATCACACGGTCGACCACGGCATCAACAAACAAAAACTCACCGAAGGACTTCGTGGCGCGCCGATTCGATGTTCCGCAGCCAAACCGAAGCAGCCCACAAGTCGATAGAAACGCTCGCGTAGACGGGACTACAAATAGAAAAAAACAATGCAAAATGTGAAGCACATTCATCATATTAGACGCAAACCGCCAGAAGTCGTGAGCTGCGTTGCTGAAACAGAGGAGATAAGATGACAAATGTCTCCAGGGCCAACACCTCATCTGCCCAAGCAAAACTGGTTTTTCAGGCACCAGTCGCTTTTCTCCTGTTGATAGAAAGCAGTTCCGCCGCGGCTCGAGAGCACTCGTGCAGGCCAAGAAGGTGGACTTGGTTGTCAGCGGCTATTTGAGCGTGTATGTCTGAAAGCACACGCCTGATCAGGCAAAGTTGCGCACCGTCATTAGACCTGCACGTGGGCTAAGATATGAGAGGCGCGCCATATGGAGCATTTTATCACCATGGGAGCTTTCCCCCACTGCCACACCCGGCTCTGACAAACCTCGGAACCCTTAAAGCACGTTGGTGCTAACACCGTGCAAGACTGATTGACCAACGGGTAGTGAGCTGCATACGATAGAGCCGCACTGTTCATTCTATTTACGCTTTTTTATAGTACCTCCTGTCTCGAACCTGTGCCATCTGACATGAATTCTCAGCCCAGTACAGTTATGACTGTGCGGGTGGTATCTATGTCTGGATCATGCTCGTGTTTTCATATTCTACTGCAATCTGTGTGTCAACGGAAAGACGCGATTGGTAGGCGAGGGACAGTAAACGCCTAAAAATGGTTAACACCTAGAAAGGGATAATAAATACGAGACTGAAACACAAATGTCCCTCTTCACCCAGTAAGAAGAAAAAACAGCCCAAAGTTTTGCAGTTTGGAATGTCACACGCGGCGGATATGCGCAACAAAAATATAAGGAGCAAGACGCTAAAATGGGCGGCCAGAATATCGAGACAAATAATGACTTGCACCCCTCTTTAAAACCATGTACAACAACTAACGCGATTTCGATCTGAACAAACCTCATCTATCCTGGACCTCATACTTACAAAGGAAGAAGTCATGATAGAATATGTTTCTTATACACTCACCGGATTGAGTTCTCATGTTGTCATGACATTTGTTTTATTTCTCAATACGAACAGCAGGAAAACTCAACGAACGTTATACAAACTGTGAACTACTATGACTTGCTTCGAGCTGCTTGATACTGCAACTCGATGGATTTTCCTTGAACTCAATCGCTTAAGAAATATGGGAAACGTTTACAGCACTTCGATATCTTGATTATCATCGAATGGAAAAATTAATATCCAGCAAAACAGCTCGAAAAAGCACTCAGGACACTCAGTACTCGGAAATGGATGTGTAAGCGTGACAATGCCTGGTTCAAAATACTTGACGATTCCGTCTGGGATATTGGTGCTTCTACACTTATGCGAAATAAGTTGTTCTGCCTCATTCGAAAAGATAGAAAAGATACCAATCGTAAGTTGAAAAAAATTTGTTAAGAATCCCAAAAGCCTTTGTATAAACACGTCAACGACCTCCGGAATGTTAAAATGGCGAGAATACCGCCACTGACCTCTTTTACTGGCATAGTGACATCATTTAAAGATTGTGCAAACGTTTTCCAACAAATCATCCGTGCAGTCGTTTGTTTCCCCTTTCCCATAACACACATCTGCGTGGTCACCAATGTAAACTTTACCAAAAGCATAGCAGGTTGACCTGCCGCAAATATGACAATTCGTTCCGCCATGTGCCAACTGTGGAACAGTTTACCTACTACGTGGTTAAATCTGGAACCATTGACGTTTCCAAGAAATCACTACATGTCCACATGGACAAGTATGTTTTTCACGTTTGACAAAAATCTCTAACAATATTTTGATATTTCTTTTTACCATCCGACCCGATGTAGATCATAATGGGTCTTGTAAAGCATAGCTTTTACCCGCATATCATCTATGAATAAATTGAGAAATATTCTTATGTCAAACACGTTTTATCACCGACCAAACAGAATAGAGAGTCGAAGAACAATCAGGCACCACACACACAACGCACTTGACAGGAACCAGGCTGACACCACATGGACGCGGCGTGTTCAAACAGATCAATCCACGGAAGAAACGGCAAACGTTTGTAGCATCTTCGGTCATCACTTGATCGCGTACTCGATACCTCGTCAGTCGAATTCGCGGGCAATTTGTAGGTGAATTCCAGCACCGGACCAGACAACTCCATTCGCGGTGGTTCACTTTCCGGAAGTGGCACAGTGAGCGCGGCGGTGGCCGCGACGAAATCCAGCACACGACCGCTCCCGGACGGGTCTAAGCCGGACAAGGTGTACATGTTGCACGGGGGTGCCTCGCTCAGAACCGAGGAGCGAGAGACGACAACGTGAATCACGTGAACCACTTCGGGCCAAAGGTCAGTCTGCGTTGAGAAAGACGAGGTAGTGAACGCAACTATAGCTAGACGAACCACGCAATGATTAGTGCAATTATTAAATCGCAAGCCTGGCACAGTCGATGGCTACACGTGGGCTAACATATTGTCAGGTACCGTCTAATTCGGCGCGGATGTGCAATCGTACAGTACTTTGTGCTGTGCGGCTAACACCGTGCTAAATTGATTGGTCAGAGGTAGTGAGCTGCATGCTGAAACAGGTTGGAGTCTCACTACCATTTCTATTCTCTTTCTCATATCTGTCTAGGCCTGGGCAACCTGACAGTATCTTAGCCCATGTGCAGTCTCTGACTGTACGGCACTTTGCCTGGATCAGCAAGTTGTGGTTGAAGTAGATTCCATGTGCTTGTGCTTTCATACATACATACCGTCTAATTAATTCAGATTTATGTGTGATGGAGAAGAGAATACCTGTATACTAGGGCATGACCAGCAACAATTCATGTTATGAAAAAATGTGCAGTTTGGAAAATTTATATAAAATAATAGTAGGACAGCGGTTGAGATTGCACGCTAGCAATAGTGATCAGAAAAGAAGCCACGCTTTAGGAACTAGAGAATCGAAACTAGCGATTGGTGAAACGAAACATTATGACTTTGAGACGAGCATATACCTCGATTTATGGGCGAAAGAGCAACGTGACTCATTAATTAAACGTAACCGTAACGGCCAAAGGTCAGTCTGAGTTGAGAAAGACCAAGTGGTGAGGTCGTGAACGCATATAGCTGGACGAACCACGCAATGATTAGTACAATTATTAAATCGCAAACATGGCTCCAGGCAAAGTGCCGCACAATCAATGACTGCACGTGGGGTGACATATTGTCAGGTGTGTGTGTGTGTGAAAGTACAAGCCTGATCCAGACAAAGTACCGCACGGCAAGAGACAGCACGTGGGCTAAGATACTGTCAGGTTGCCCAGGCCTAGACAGAATATTATCAGGTACCGTCAAATTAACTCAGATTTATCTGTAGTTGAGAAGAGAAGACTAGGACATGATCAGCAACAATTCATGTTATGAAAAAGATGTGCAGATTGGAAAATCTATATGAAATAATCATCGGACAGAGGTTGAAATTGCAGGGCAATCAATATTAGGTATTAGGCTGAAAAATGTTGAACGCTAGCATTAGTGATCAGAAAAAAAGCCACGCTTTAGGAACTAGAAAGGGAAGGAACTAGAGAATCGAAGCTAGTGATTGTATGTATGAAAGCACAAGCCTGATCCAGGCAAGGTGCCGCACAGTCATAGACCGTACGTGGGATAAGATACTGTCAGGTTGCCCAGGCCTAGACAGGTATGAGAAAGAAAATAGAAAGCTATAAATTGGTGAAACGAAACATTATAACTTTGAGACGAGCATATACCTCGATTTATGGGCGAAAGAGCATAATCGACACTCTCGGTACCCCTATTGTACATGTGAATCCACAGCTGGAGTAAGGATGTATAGATGCGTAGTAGATGACGTTCGAAAAGCAAGAAAATTACACGTAACCGTGGCCAGATATTCGAAATGCATTCTGGTTTTGCACAAAAACCAAGTCGAAGAGAAAATCCACATTTGCAACGTGAAAAAAAAACGAACGAGAATGTTCGTTTGGAAGATGTGAGCAGATCACGGTATTGGTCTAATTGTAATAAACTCGATTTTGGCGGTAGAACGATGAGTCAATAACAGCAAGGAGGTATATGAGAGCATAAACTTGCTGGTCTGTCTCAATACACACACACGAATCAATATCCTGCGGAGAAGCGGTACGAATGCTGAAATATATACTAGTGTGCAACTCAATTGTAATGGGGGGGTTGTCTGTGAAGTACACAATGCACATCCACTCAAGGATGACCAATGGAGATCGAAGCAATAGTGACGGTATATCAAAGAAAGTTCACAAGACGTAGACAACTTACTCCCAAAAATTGAGTGGACACTGAGGTGAGGAAATGGTTTATCGAGCTTGCTAAATCCGGCGAACCCAATTCAACGTGTTGTAACATCAAGGACGCGACCTTGAGTAGCGGCAGTTTCAAACAATGTGGACCACTGATCAAAAGCTGCGGATGGAAACAGACGAATGCGTGAGTTTCTAAGCATCAAATTATTTCATTAAATCAACACAATGAGTGAATTATTCATCAACTAAATAGGCCAATATGGATGAAACGAAAAATGAGCGTACAATAAGACGAATATTGGTTTTAAAGCCATAAATAGAACATATTTTGAGCGTAGGAATTTGTTCTCCCTGCATGAAATTACAAGCCTGATCCAGGCAAAGTACCGCACAGTGGGCTAAGATACCGACCGGTTGCCCAGACCTAGACAGATATGTGAGACCATTCGAAATGGCAGTGACACTACAGCATAATTGCATGCGCGTACATAGGCCAACACGACTCAAAATCGACAATGATAACACAAGTACAGAGGGCAAATTACCCACTTGTCCATGGGAACTAGTGTATCGGGGCAAAGTGCATCAGCGATGAGAGCAGAACACCACTCACAGGTACAGCAAAAAGCAAGTGTGAGGACAACACTCGCGAAACCGTACCAATTCTGGTTTCAAAAGGATAGCATTAGAACCATTCGAGAGATGCCTCATCCTCGAATGGTTTACTGACACTTAATCCCCAGACATTTAATCTTCAGTCACTTAATCTTCAGTCTGATAACCTCTGAAGAATGCAGAATACGTTTAAATGAATTTATTTAGCAGGAGAGATATGCAATTGATTTAAAAACGTCAATCTTTCCGTTGTTGAGTATTGCTGAAATGCTCGAGATGTCCTGGTGCATATCTCAGCATACTTCTTCTTCTTCTGTTTGTTACGAACCCCAGCACTTGGTTGAAGAACTGAGGCCGTATGTTGTCGGCAATCCTTTCGCAAACCGTTAAGAAATGTCCTCCATATGATGGGATGTTGGCAAGAAAAGAGTGAGTGTAGTGCATGATGCCAGCCTTCTACAGCATTATTCGTTCGGGCAACACCGCTATTTGCGTCTTAATACTTATTCCAGGATTCAGGTGGAAATATAGCTGGTGCAAAGTTTTCTCTTCTACCTCTAACTCATCAACCTTGAAAAAGGTATGTTCAAAATAAGATAACAGTTCATTCAACCTCTCACTTTGAGGCATAGATACGGCTAAAATCTCAAATGTGCAGACTACATCATTCATGAGGCGCAAATCATCGTCTGCCTCATAACCTGCTTTCATCCCTAGTTCACTTATTTTTCGTTGATGGTATGACATCAAGAACAATTCAGCGATACTCAACTACGGAAAGATTGGCGTTCTTAAAATCAATTGTATATCTCTCCAAATT